>JACXGI010010098.1:0-28527 GCA_016801175.1 Esox masquinongy | reverse complement strand
GTGTTAACTTACAGCCAGCCCAGAGAGACCATGTGTTTATGTCTCCGGTTGCTGTGTTAACTGACACACCTCAAACCCCCCCACTGTCTCTTCCAGTGCCTCGATATTCCACACTCATGTCCTGTTCAAATGCACATATTAAAAACGCCTCATCATTCTCTGACAGGGCTATGTGATCTCACGGGAGACTGCTGCTTTGTGTGACCACCAATGACAGGGCGAGCCGGAGAGGCCACAGCGCACGGCTTGCGGCGTAGGTGGAGAGGAAATTGAAATAGAAGCGTCTCTGTTCGTGCAGCATGTAAGTCATCGCAGTAATACGGGCCCTCCGACATGTTATTTTTATGCTCAGTGTCTGACAATTTGTATTCAGCTCTCTCTCACACCACACACACACACACACGCATGCATAACAAAAACAGAACACACAAATAGACACAAAACACACAAACTGTTGCCCTGAGAATGATTTTAACATCTATCTTAAAGTCAACTGTTTTGCACTAGAAAGACAATAGTGAAGTTGATTATTTCTTCCTGACTGGACACTACAGATAAAATTCTGTTGATTGGCTTATTTACTGACATGTTTACTAATACATTGTTGAATAATATTATAAAGTCCAGAATTCAAGTGGATATTGCACTTTTTCTGACAATATTGATGTAAAAGACACTCAGCAGCGGCTACTGTGGATATTGTTAATTCTTCTATTGAATCATGAGCACAACATCAAGGTGAAAGTTAAAAAAAAAAATGTCATACACCTGCTGTCCTTTGGCAGCTGCAAGTTAGCACAAGTCCCACCAACATGTACAGCTTTATAGCAACACTACCTTAGATGCCCTAATTCATTTAGTCATAATACCCACTTAACTGCCATATAACACATTTGAACATCTGTTATAGTATGTAACACAGTTGTAAATACTAATGTGTAATGATATAAAGTTGTTAAACTAGTTATAATGGGTGATATAGATTACTGAATGAACTGAACCAATGAGTTAAAAGTATCACAAAACCATCCATGAATTCCAAGAAACATGGGCAAATGGGGGCACAGGTGTATTTAGGATGTTTTTAAAAATATTCTCTTTCACATGAACTTTAAACTTAACAGTATTTTCATCTTAACATGTATTGTTTATCTCAATATATCCAATGTTCTCTCATCTGCCTCATGTTTTTTGTTGTTGGTTTGCATGATAATCTCATGTAACGTGTCATCATTAAACATGTTGTTTTGGGTTGGTTCAAACCTTGGCCTTGAGATTTCAAACGTGTGATTCATTAACAAAAGCCAATGCATTAACAATTCATTGGATCTGTGAACAGATCTGTACTCAGAGTCAGTGAAACATTTAGATGAAACTTAATAGACAATTTGGAGATTTATTTTTAACCTTTAACCAGAAAAACCAGGAGGGGGAAGCTATCACTCCTTCCATTATTCCACTATTGTTGTTACATTCCCTTTACAATGCTCTAGTTTTACACAATAGAAGGGGGGAAAAGTGCATCAGCGCTTTTGGCTTACAATATCTCTGTAATAAGGCAAGACTATGAAGCAGTGACAAACATTTGCACCCCCACACTATAGAAAGGCGCCGACAACAACAAATCACAGGCTCATTACAACAACCTCCAACTGCATACAGGCATTGTGTAGTGCAGAACTGGGCATACCCTGCCTATCTGTCTGATTCTTCACCAACAATGGTTACTCTTCACGCTACAAAGAGGAAAACAGTCATTCTGTATAACAAAGACAAGCGTTTTACACGTCTTACACAGAAGCCGGTTAATCAGCTGATTTGTGCCACCTCTTATCATTCCTGCCTGGAACACTGAGAATAACCCCAGTTCCACTTGGCTAAACTATAACACAAAAATAAATGGTCAGAGATATTTACTTCTAACAGACGTTCAAAATCTAAAAATAATACCCTCATCTCTGACTGAGAACGTATGTTGTAGGATTGCGATGTTACTGTTAGTTGGGAGCATAGAAAAAACAACAAAGGTGAGAGCATCCCTAACAATTCTTTGTACAGTACACTAAAATGTCTTCTGGGGTAAAGGGACAACACTTCAGCAAGTTCTACAGTTAACAGCGATGATGAAGTGTTTTGCATTTGAAATTAAGTGTCACGTGATACATCGCATCCAGCACCTTAATGCCTCATTTCCATTGGTCCCAAAATCCAGTGTATTACCCCAAAACATCAAGACTTCAGGTTTCCATTGTGACATGGACTGGCACCAGTTGTACTTCAGCCGAGTAGCCCAGCTTCTACCTGATGCCAAGCACAGGGCCGCTGGGGTTGAAATTGGGGAATTTGAGCGTGACACTGGCACGAAAACGATGAAGGTTGTTGTGTTGTTAGGAGTATCCCAAATAAATTAAATGAGTGATAAACTCAATATTAAGAAAAGAAATAGCCAGTAGTTACGTAGACACTGTACTGCACAGCAAAAAAAGTGGCCTTTCTGGTCGATAATGTTTAGTTGGTACATCGGCAATTAGTTTTGTATTTAAAATATTGTGTGAGTGCTGTTTGTTAGCTACCTAGCTATACATGTAATGTTAGCTAGCTAAACTTTGTCCTAACCAGCTCAAGGAAATATGTTAGCAACTGTAGCTTGCTCTCTTTGTTTGGTTCTTTTGGACATATTTCAAATTGCAGGGATTACCTGGACTACACTGTAACTAAGAATAGCGTCATGGCTCATTGTTTTGCCTGAAAACAAAGTCTATGTATTGTATGGCTTGTAAAAAATATACATTTCAGTAGCTAGTTGTTATAGTCAGTGGCGTCGGGCCGGGGAGAAAAAGGGTACTAAGTATATAGGGCCCTAACGTGTAGGGGGGGCTTTTGAAAAATCTTGAACAACTTTCCTTTTCAAACTTTCCTTTTCAACTTTTTTGGAAAGGAAAGAAAAAGGTGCAGTGGTCTATTTATATAACACAATATCCCTCATCACTCTGGCCAGAGCTCATATTAAATGCAGACTGGTCTTGGTGCAGTTGCAAAATTTTTTCCTTTGACACGTTGTCCTTTACTTCACAACAGTCACTATCTGTGCCATGCTCATCATTGAGAATGGAGGTACAAAAACAGATCTTTCTATCAATTTGTTACATGACATCACAATGAGGGCTGTGCTACAAAACAAAGTACTTAGTAATTAGAATGTATCCAGCCAGTCAGAGCTGCAATGCTAATGATAAATGACATTTTAAACACAGACCAATTAAAATGTTTAGATGAACTGTTCTAATATTAACTGATTATTGTCAAAGCATGAAATGCGGCCCGCTAAAAAGTCTAGTCTGTCATGATTGAAAATGGCAGAGTAGTCCCAGAACCTTGTTTTTCACCATCCCTCCTCTTCTTTAACCCACAAACACTTCCCACATCAACAACTAAACAATGAGTTATTCAATGACAATATCATCACTGTCTGAGAGACTATTGTACCCTGTGTGTTTGAACAAAAAATGAGAACCCTCTGTGTCAGAATGAAAAATGAGAACTACTATTACCCATTACCCATTATTCCAGTTCCTCTGAACTGGGCAAGCACACTGGCTGCCATCACCCCCTCAAGAAACCGTCCCTTGTCCCAGACCTCCTCTCAATACAGAGCCAGTGCCAACTTCCCTTTTTTTGTGTCTAGTCCTGGAGAAGATGGTGAAAACTACACATTTACGTCATAGTGCTAACCTTGTGCCACTTTTGACACAGGGGTTCAAACTGTTCTATTCCAGAGTTTCAGAGTGCATTAACTTACTAACGGTAAGCAGTACATCACTCTTGACCATGGCTTCTGGTGTTGTAATCTGGTTTTGAAACCACTTACTGAGTGTCTTGGTCTTGGTACTCAGTCTTTCTATTGGTCTCAGACAGTAAGGACTCATGAAATTCTTCCTGAGACCAGCTGAGACAAGCATAGTAATAATCAGTCCAATATTATGAAAATCATTCTTGGAAAACTATTTCAGTGACAGGCTGTATTTCTTCCAAAGCCACCTTGCAACAGCACTCTGCCTGCTCTGGCTTCTCCGGTGATTGGCTACAATTGGAATTAGGTAGTGTGTCCTTCTGTGCACGCACTTCATCTTCTCTGCTCAAGATCATATCAGAATAAAATCAAACAGCAGTCAGGACCTTACCACTGAGAATCATGTCTTCTGTATTTCTTTCTATGTTTATTTTTAAGCATTGAAAGAAAGTGGTGAAATGATAAGAAATATATATATATATACATAAACTATTTTCCAAAGCAAAGGTTTTCTAGAATTCAACATTGCTGCATTCTCTCAAGATTGCCATGACTTGTGTTTTGTTTTAAGCCAGGCAGGCAAGAAGTGATGTTGGTTTCTATACATCTTACCTTTAAGACAGTAAAGTACTCCATCAGACTTTCTTTGACAGTGTTGTTTGGGGTGACGAATCATCAAAGCTGCAGTTGCAGTTCTTGTGTAACATTAGTAAAAGACTGCTGATAAAGAAGCCAAACAGAATGTACAGTAGGTAGCTAGAGAAATCACAGAAAATACCTTCTGTGTTAACAGCTCAGTGCAATTAATCTCTAGACATCTTAACTCTGGTGATGTTTTTAGTGTTGTCTAACTAGCTACATTATTTTGCAGGCTTGGCTAGCTGGCTGGTTAGCTAACAACTACAGCTACAGTACATCTATGCTTTGAACTCAACTGGGATCATTGAAAGTGTGGAAAAGGAAATTTGATAATTGACAAAAAGGTAAACAACAGTCCTTTGTTTATAGCTTGCAATACATGGAGGGGATCTTGCTGCATCTTGGGGCAACTAAAGAAGTAACGCACAGGTCAGAGGGACAGAGGGAATTACTGGTTGAAGAATTGAGTAAATGGGAGAGTAGAAGAAAGGGAATCTGGTTACGGTCATAGATAATTGGGTCCTGTCACATCTGTCAATCTGTTTAAACCATCCTTTTATCTGGTCTGTCTGTTGATCTGTTTGTTATTTTGTTCTGCAAAGAGAAAGCCCAAGGACTCTGGGAAGGGGGGTGACTCCTATTTAGCCAGGGTCTGAACATCATTCTAGAACCAGTGTGGTGGATCTGAGCCTAAACACTGTTTCCTGCAATTGCTGTATGAATAAAGGTTCTATTTTGAGTATTCAGACTTTTCTCCATAATTTGTGGTAATTTCCACGACAAAAGCATTCTTGTCTTGTTGTTTCTTCACAGTAAAGAATAAGGACCCTGGCTAATATCTACACAAAAAAAACCTAGCTAGATAGACAGTTGTGATAATTACATACATTTCAGTATACATTTAGACTGAACCTCTATTCAAGAATGACATTTTTGCAAATTACTTTTCTTTATATTAGTTCAGTGAATTACCCTTAGTTTTATTTCTTGACTGACAGAGGAAAATGGAAACATACAGCCAAACAAAGTGGTCTTGCTCTTGACTTGCTCTGGTCTTGCTTTACGTGGTCTCAGCCACAATACTAAGGGTCCTACTAGGGTCATGCTAGGCTCCACTTTATGGCCCAGAAAAATCCTTGCTAGCTATAGTTATGTGTTTCAGGGTCATTGTCTTGCTAATAATGAAATGCCATCCAGTGAGTTTTGAGACATTTGGTTTAATCTGAGTAGACAATATTTAAAGCCCCATGCACACTGCCTGCTCGCTAGCTACAAAGAGGTACGCTCCCATTCATTTCCAATCAGAGCCAGCGAATCAAGGCGACATTGGGCAGAGCTACACTTGGAGACAAAATCTACCAGCGACAGTTGAGAGTTGAGAAATGTTCAACTTTTTGCTAATTTCCAGTGAGCGGGCAGTGACGGAGTTCAGCAACTACCAATGGCAGGGTAAACGTTCTCTGCATCTTGAAGTCCCTTCTCTTTTCCACTCACTAGCTTAAAATGCGCACGCCAGCACAAAAAATGGACAAGAAACATATTATTGCGATTTCCGGTTTCCCCATTATTTACGATGCTTCTCTCACTTCATACAGAGATATAATTCTAAAAATGGATGTATGGAAGAACGTTTCAGAGCTTGTTAGGATCACGGGTGAGCTATTCCAACATTGACAAATCATTGACTTGGCATTGAGTGGAAACGTAATACATTTTTATTAGTGGAGTCACGCAAATAGTAAATACTTATTAGTTACCATGGAGGCTGATGTTTCCTCTATAGGCTACTGGTTGACTGGTGTGTCACTGGCATGAATTAGGAAGACGCCCCACCCGAGCGGGCAGTGTGCATGCAAGGGAGGGCTCAGCGACAGCTTGCCAGAGATTGAGAGATTTGGGAGTTGAGCGAGCGGGCGGTGTGCACGTAGGGTAAGGGAGAGATCAGAATTTAACATGATGAGACACAGAGAGAAATGGGGGAGGGTCACGCTTTTTCAAATTTTAGTCTTGGGTAGGGTTTATTTTATTTAATTAAGTCCAAGGGAGGGTCATTTAATTTTATAATCGATTACATTTCAGTAGCCTATCTGTCAGACCTATGGAATTTACGTTTTGACTGGTGGAATATACAGCTCCGGAAAAAATTAAGAGACTACTGTAACTTTTTCTTTCCTTTCCAAAAAAGTTGAAAAGGAAAGTTTTGAGTAAGGAACAGAAGCTTTCAATTTGCAGTAGTCTCTTAATTTTAACCTTTCTGCTCCTCACTCAAAACCTTACTTTTCGACTTTTTTGGAAAGGAAAGAAAAAGTTGCAGTGGTCTCTTAATTTTTTCCGGAGCTGTACCTTATTTCTATTTATTATAACTATCTATTGGCTATTCGATCAGTCCCTCGTGGTTGGCGTGTCTAGATTGTGCATATAGCGCAATACATAGAGGAAAAAAGACTTGAAAAAGCATAAAAAAACAACAACCTTCATGACACCGCAGAATTACTGAAGGACCGCAATTGTGAACTAAGTTCTTTACTCAAGAATTTCAGTTTCTTTGGAGTCTCTGTTCGCTGTAGATTGTCTTGAAATATTCAATGGACTTTCAGAGTTGAAGGGAGATGTTCCATTGGGGGAAACATTGAGTGGACTATCAGTATGAATGTAGAGAACAGTCCATGTGGATGGTTACAATATCAGTATGAATGTAGAGAACAGTCCATGTGGATGGTTAGACTATCAGTATGAATGTAGAGAACAGTCCATGTGGATGGTTAGACTATCAGTATGAATGTAGAGAACAGTCCATGTGGATGGTTTGACTATCAGTATGAATGTAGAGAACAGTCCATGTGGATGGTTTGACTATCAGTATGAATTTAGAGAACAGTCCATGTGGATGGTTTGACTATCAGTATGCATACGAGCTGTCTTGCTCTATTTTACAATGTCATGTAGAAAGGGAATGGTTTCAGTATTGTTTGCCGAACATGGATTATGGCATTCCTGTATTAATATACAGACGATTATCAGTTTCTGGAGGAAAGGCTAGTATCATGGAGGCCTGCAAACCTGCAGCTGAAGCCATTGTGACCCAGAGGTATGGAGTTCATTCTCAGTCTGAACACAATCAGGGCCGTGAATGGAAGCTAAGTTAGCCAGGTGACCACAAAGCCTAAACATTTCACTGACAAAACTTAATAAAATGGTAAATAAAAGGTAATAATATCTCATTAATTTCAATAACCCCCCTGTAACTGCTTTATACAATTCAAGGTTTTAGGGAAATGGATTGTAAACTAGTGAGCCTGTGACTGAAGTTAGGGTAGAGGTGCTGGAGGAGGAGCAGGCTGGGGGACAATCAGCAGGAGTTGGAAGACAGAGTGACCCAGAGAGTAGTGAGACAGGGACTGAACCAACAGAGTGACCCAGGGAGTAGTGAGACAGGGACTGAACCAACAGAGAGACAGAGTGACCCAGAAAGTAGTGAGACAGGGACTGAACCAACAGAGAGACAGAGTGACCCAGAGAGTAGTGAGACAGGGACTGAACCAACAGAGAGACAGAGTGACCCAGAGAGTAGTGAGACAGGGAGTGAACCAACAGAGAGACAGAGTGACCCAGAGAGTAGTGAGACAGGGACTGAACCAACAGAGAGACAGAGTGACCCAGAGAGTAGTGAGACAGGGACTGAACCAACAGAGAGACAGAGTGACCCAGAGAGTAGTGAGACAGTGACTGAACCAACAGAGAGACAGTGGTGAGCAAGGATTTGATTTGGGGATTATAGGAATAAAATCCTGACCAATGAGCATATATAGTATACATTCTTAAAATGAGTGTAGGTAGTTATAAAGCCTTTAATGGACAGGGGCTTTATATGATATTTATTCAATATTTTCACATTACAGTACAAGTCATTTATCACTAGTTTTCCTGTTAGTAACCTATTCACCCCCTTCTTTTAGTCAACCTGTAGGAAAACATAAGGCAAGTGGTTTTGATCCTGAATAACTTAAATGTCAATGATTTCATAAGACATGAATATCTGTAAAACATCCAAAACAGTGTGACATGTAATTTTGTTTATGGGCTATTCTCAGAACATTTTGTTGCCACAGTAATTATATAAGGATTATAGCTTCATCTAAAATGTTGAATGTGTATGCAATGTTTGCAGGGCCATTTTTCTCAGCTTTCATGGGACATTTTTTAGAATTTCAGGAATTTAGCTTTAAAGTAACAAATATATGCTTGGAGTATTTGTAGAATTTCAAGAATGAAATTGTTTTAAAATATTATTGAGATGAGGAGGGGCCTCTAAAATTATTACATGAGGGGGCCAATCACTGTTAAGCGCCTAGCCACGCCCTCTGACTAGCCTCTGACCACGCCCACCACCTAAGCACCTATTTGATCCAGAAAATACTCTGTAGTGGCTACCACACATGACTGAAACATATCACTACCCACTATATTTCAAAGACTATGTATTCCAGTTCCTTTCCTTTTCCAGTCTTTTCTCTAGCCCTATTTCTGGTACATGTTTATCTTAGCCTCATCTGTTCACCAGATCTTTTCCCAGAACTTTGCTGGCTCCTTACTCTTTTAAGTAGTTCAATGATTAACGTTCCCCATCCTGTTTTTGAGGCTAAATAGTGTTTTTGCACCTTGCATTCCAGCTTCTATAGTTTGGCTGGTGAGGTCTTCTGGCTGACAAATACAAACGTACCTGCAGAGTTTCTGATCTGTCAGAGAGTATTTTTTAGTAATTAGTTTGAGCGGTCTTTAGACATACACAGTAGAGGTCTTCCTCAGTCTACCAGGTCATTTGCCATTGCTGAGCATCTTATTATCCAAAGCTGGCTGCTGGAATACAAAATAAAAGTGTAAATAATTTTTGGAGTTCATTGTATTCATATACTATGGTTATTTTTATGCATTTGAGGTTATTCTTGTATAATTAACAGTGCTTTAAAAATGTTAAGAATACTTAAAATTACTATCACTAACCAGTATGCGTTTAAGGAATCACTGGAGATGCAGTTAGATATGCAGACTCATTGAGGAGAAGAAACTTTCAGGGTTGTAGCGTTTGGCCATAGCAATAAGCTATTCGGTACCCACACGGAAGTACTATATATTGACATATCTTTCGAAAACATATATTTTTTAAATGTGCCTATATGTTTTTAAACATATACTAATATATGTATTATATGTATTACTAATGTATGGCTATATATATCATACATATATTTACATATTCGATTTTGGCCGTTTTCAAATATGTTTTAATGTCTTAAATACATGTAAATATATTTACATAAATGATAAAATTATTGTTGGTAATATGCATTTAGCATTTACATCTAACTGATATATTTCCATATTTGTATTGTTTCCTGTCATGTGTTTATTATGTTATCTAGTCGTTTCTTTGAAGTACTTTGACAGAGAGGAATAGCATTCATGATACTGTGTTAAAATGTATGCATATTGTTTTCACAAGTCTCTTTTTCTCTGGAAAATAATGTCTTGAAGGTTAATTCCATGATGTGTTGATGGGAAATGCTTAAAGTACTGTATAATTATATATTTCATTATTTTAACACATAATATTCAACGTTAAAATATATGACATGCATTGTATTATGATATTGTGATATTGCAAGTTATATATTTCATAAACATATTCAGGGCACATATGTAAATATATGTTGAGAAATCATCTACATATACGTACATATATGTTTTGCATGAGTTTTCCGTGTGGGTAGCTACTCAAAGGTTTTTGCTAGAGAAGATGGTGGCAGTTGTAGGGATGGCTGAAATAACTGAAATAACTTACAGAAAAGAAAATGGATTAGTTGGATTTTGAATGAAAAAACAAAGTACAGTACAGAATTTGAGCTGATTCAAATGAGCATGTTGGAGTGTTTACTTACATCAAGAATTTTTATTTTATTTTTCGTATCTGAAGGGACTTTTTATTTCCCATGGTGGACATTTTTTTCCACTAAATGGATATCCTATATTGCCTAAGAGGAAGAGTGCTGTTTATTCACTCAAGCAGAATGAAGTTGCATTTCTCTCACTAATGGTTAAGATCATTGAAATGGGGGAGATTTCATCCTACATCGACATCTGGAGCTCCTATATCCCTGGAAAGGATGTTAGAACAGAGCTCAAGCCATAACAAGGGTGACGATTGCCAGGTCCCCTGTGGGGATTATCCACATGGAGACTAGAGTGGATGGTTTAGTGTTGAGTGCTTCCTCACGCCTCCTTAAGAGACCTACAGAGGTAAACCAGAGCCTCCAGTCTTATGTGTACAACCTGTCACTTGTATGCAGTGTCCAGCTGGCTGATAACATCTACAGTCCCCACACAGTGGTTTACCCATGGTGGATATCCAAATGATTTATTAATTATCCACTTGTGTGAAGAAGTGAGTTAGTAAACTAATGAATAGGCAACTCACACTTCTATCAAATTCTTTGTCCTCAGTGTTTCTGGGAATAAACAGTGACAAGTTAACAGCTGCTGAGGTTTTTTTTATGGTGATTTCTGCTGTCCCATGTACATGCAGGCATTTGCATGTCATGATGTGTAAAACTTTGTAATGTGTATTAACTGTGTTGTGTTTAAGGCCCTTAACTTGTCTTGTGCCGGAAACCAGAGAGAAGGGAGCTGAATCTAGGTACATGTCAGGTCCTGACCTTGGGCCTCTAGAGGCAGCTGCCCCGCGTTGCATCTAATTGGGGACCCTATTTAAGTTGCTCTTGTTTTGCTTTTGGTGTGGATCATTGTTTGTGCCAGTCGTGGTCGTGATGTGTGCTTCAGTTTGCTGTTGTGCCTCTCCTTTTGTTGTTTTGGTTTGTGAAGAACATTGAAAGGTTGTCACCCTACTCTCACTCCGCGCCTCGTGTCCTGCCTACCTACCACTGTGACAGTACAAGTAACTTGCATCACACAGAAACTTGTACCAGTCACTGTTTCCCATTAGCCTATTTATAGCCTTATATCAATTGTATAATTAAATTAGCCTAGTGAATTTACGTCTCTTCCCAGATTATTTCACCATTAGCTCCTCTGCCTTAAAGGCATCATCATTTGTCTATCCCAACCCTATTTTGACCTAAACCGGAAATGTTTATTAGGATTCCATGTCCACAAACTGACACACATTGCTAGTTTAAGTGCTCATGTGGAGGGGAGTAACAGCAACAAAGAACTTGACCTGTTTAGGGATGCGTCTCAGTTGTAAAGAGTTGGTACTTCGTCAAATTTTGATTAACTCAATGATAATTCCATTGAAACTGTTTCAGATTCAATATTTCATTTATATTTCACACACATACCTGAACAAACCTGTATGTCTTTCTCTATGTTGTCCTGTCAGCAAGCTAGTTAGCCACATCAAGACCATTATTTAAATCACACTGCCACAAATCAGCATTTGGGGATTTTGCTACGCATACCCCAGGGACACCCAATAGAATATTAGAAAATGAGTAAACCGTAAGAAAGGTAGCATTATGAGTGTACTGACATTTCAATATTTTGATTATTTTACCAGATACTGAAATTTGGCATTGATATATAATTGTTTTCTAAATGCAAACAATTATACTATGGTTCTATGCGTTATGGCTATGTTATGGCTATCATTAAAGCTTACTTGGTATTGATAGTTTTGAGGTTTCATAGCTTGTTGGCCACATTACGATGTCATAACTCATTTTTGGTTTGCTTTTTTGTTTGCGTTTCTATTATTTTGTTCTTATTTATATTTGTTGAACCCAATGATATTTAATGATAGTATTTGATTTCTTTGAAACACATAGATGTTATGTGTCACGTTCTGGGATGGCAGGCCTGCCATTGAGACTCAACACCCTCTCTTCCTCATTTGGAGCACAGACACCTGTTCATTGTAGTTATTGCCCTCTATTCTGTTCCTGATCACCATCCCTATTTAAGTTCCTTCTTCTCAGATGTGTCTTGTCGGCCATTGTTTGGATTTCATTCCGTTGTATGTTGTTCTGTTTTTATGTTCTTGTTCTGTTTTCAAGTTCTGTACCATTTTACTTCTTTTATGAAAGTCCTCCATTCTCTGTGTGCCATTGTCCTGCCTCCATTTGCAACGTTACATAGTGAATTATTTGTGGCTTGTTTATATGTGATTTTTAAACTCACAGAAAGGTGGGCCAGTTAGGATTAAAGCAAATATTCATGTCTAGTAGTGTATTTTTTAAAGATCCAAATAAATGGTTAAAGATAGAAAACAGAAATGTCTGACGGCGAATTAGGATATGCAGAGAATGTATGAACAAACTGTTCAGTCAGCAGTCTGTCTCAAACAGAAGCCAATGCTTTTGTCCTAAATTTCACATTATACCATGTATAGTTCACCACAGAGGTGAACAGTGGTGTCACAGACATGTCTGTCAACTTTTGTATTCATTGTTGAAGATACATTTTCAGGCATTCTCTGCTTTATAGGACATGAAAGTGGTAAAAGAGGAGAGGTTTTGCTGAATGAGCGGTAGGCTGGATTCAAACCCATACTGCAGTAGTACATGTACGCTGGTACAGTGGCTCAGACCGCTGGGCCACCCTAAACCGCAAGGTCCTTTTACCACAAGACACATTGTCACAACTGTCCTTCTCCCTTGGCCTGGTTATGCTTTTAGACCTGTGGCTTTTGGAAGGTGCAAGGGAACAGTGAACAATGCCACATTACCTTAGTGTGCTCCTGTCTCAGTGAGAGTGACATAAAGCTAGAGCAGGAGCTACAGTATGTCAGAAGATATATGCAGCGAATTTTCAAGGAGATAAAAAGAGAAAAGACTTCTGAAAACCAACCGGTATACCAAAGAGTGCTGTATATAGAGTGTATTTTGAAAACCGCTTCTGTGTTTATGAGTTCCCTAATGTGTTGTTTGCACATGCAATAACTCCTCATTGTTGGCAGAGACCCCTGGAAAATGTACAATTTTGACCATGCAACCCATATGTCACTTCAAATTTATGTTGTATCTTAAAACCAAACGAGCTTAATGTTTCCTTTGTGTATTGATGTACTGTATTCCAAAATGTGTATATAGTGAGGTACTAAAGAAGTGGAAACTGCATAATCTTGTGACATATCTACCTTGGCCTCCATGAGTGATACACAGGTTGACACTTGCACTAACATCATCCCCAGGCCATTCCACACAGCTCATACAAAACTAGAACACTCATTCAAGTTGGCCTTTAGGGAGGGACCGTGGCATTCTATTTAGTGAATAATAATAAAGTGTTGCATCTAATGGGGCAGGCTTTCAGATGTTTGATCATGTGAAAAACACATCTATTACATCTAGTCGGGCCCAACCTAGGCACTTCGTACTACCAGCTAATAGCCCACATAAGATATTTGGATCATAATGAACAAGTTTTAATGAAGCAAAAAATCAGTGTGCTCATTAACCTGTCCCATAGCAATGGTTATAAAGTAGAAATTGGTCTTTGTGTGTTCAAAACCCTTTGTGTTACATGTTGTGGTACACGATTGGTGTGTAAGCTGAGCCGAATAAACCAATGCCTATTTTTCATAGCTTTCTTATTGGCTAATGTAAGCCACATCGGTTGAAATATTCAACCAGACCTTCTGAGAATTTGGTCGGAAGTGTCTGGGAATGCAATTACACTTCATCAGACAGTGCTACATAATATGAGTTTGACTGGTTAGGCACGGTGATATGTCAGACAGAAGCAGTGGTATAGCTATGTCATTGCAAACAGAAATTTGAATCTTGGACACATGCATACTGAGGCACAAATTGAAATGGATGTTGGTATGTGAGACAAGATTGCCTTGTGTCTTTGCACTCTGTGACTTGTTATGGTTGATTGGGCCATCAAGCTCAATAGTGGTTGTTTTCCAGGGAATGTACTCCTCTCCAGTGTGTGTGTGCATAATTCTCGATCTTCTTCTCTCCCATAACTGCTGCGTTGATGTTGCAATGAGGAAAGGCCATAAGCGCAAACTGTAAATTACAAAATCGACAGGGTAAAAAACGGGAGGGAATTTGGGTAGAGAAAAAAAAATCATACATTTTTCTAAATACCTTGGCTTTTTGGTATATATTACTATCTCTAAACAGGTTTAGATGACCATTTCTAGTTCAACACAAATTCTCATTCACATTCTAATACAATACTATAAGTCTCAATCGTCTGGTCGGGTAGCCTGTAATGTTAACTTTTATATCATAATGCAGTGTACAGGTTGTACATACATATCATGGCTGGCTTTATACTAATCGTTCAATGGTAAAAGGTATCAGAGCTTTGTTTATACAGTACCTGATTATTGGGAATATTTCCTCTTTCCAAATTCCAGATTTTTTGAAGTTTTTTTCCCTTTTGCCCTCCATTGCTTTCTTTGTTTATTGTCTGTATTGTCTTCTTTCCAGCACCAACTTTTGTCAGTAATTAATTTAAGTAGATTGTACATACTACTACTGAATTGTGTGGTTGTATCTCCTAGCCAGGGTTGGGTAGTGATTCCAATTAATCCAATAAACCTCGATCTTCCAGATTCTGACTTTTTATCTGAACATAACCCAAAATCTAATGCTTAAGCCTGTTCTGTTATTTGTGTTTTATTCATGTTTTTTAATTGCTTCAAAACATTGTTGAAAAATAAATGGCAATTACTCGAAAAGGGTATTGACATTGTTGTATATAAAAATTAAGATATCCGTAGCTTTTCGCGCATAAACTAAATCTGCAGTAGTCTGATGATTTGCTCCACAACCAACATTGTCAAAATGTTGCAGCGAATGCACGTTTGCAATCGTGAACACCGGCACTGAAATAAGATTTACCCGCGCGAACGTAACCTAAGATTATTTTGGCCAGCAGTGATGGATTTTCAAAACGCAAATGAAAGAAATAAACTGTGATTATAAACATGCACTCTTAGCTTAAAGTAAATGACGTCAGCAGCCAATGATAACCAATGAACACAATTTTCATAGATGCAAAACAAGCAGAATCACATGGCCCACCTGTATGGACGGAGTTGATGGGGCCGCGTCAAATGCAAATAATCATCATTTGGCAGAGTGCTTCCCAACACACCTTTTCTCCTCAAATGTCGTGGTAAATTCCATATAATGTTTTATCTTGAAGGCAGAGCCATGTTACAGCTATCTAACAAACAGTTGCCTAATCTTTTAAACAATTCCTGTAAAAGTTATTCGGTGCAACTCGTCCTGGCTGTGTTGTTCGGTGAATTTGACAAATAAACCTTGAAACTTGAAAAAGATATAACACCAGGTATGCCTATTGCCTATCATTGTTCTGAGAATTATGCGTCGAGGAAATAACTAAATAACATTTTATATGACTCGGCTAATATTATCGAAGATGTACTCTGTTTTTATCAGCCATCCAACCAAGCAAAACCGGAGAAATGTAAACGCTTCCTCCGTCACTAAACTGGTTATGCGCGTCCACCTCAGCGCGCATGATGATCACACACACACAACTGAGGCGCGCAATTCATATTTTGGTACAAATACCGATGTTTTTGTAACATTAAATAATAAACTCAAACATACAACGTGTCATAATTATTTCGCGCACCTATTCTTTTTCAATTGAAGTAATCCAAAAGTAATCATATTTTTTTCCCAAAGTATCTGTAATCCGATTACAATATTTTTGTTGGTAAGGTAACGATTACAGTTAATGTTTTTTTGTAATCTGTTACTCCCCAACTCTGCTCCTAGCTTATACTTTAACTGTATTTTGCTCTGTATAAGAGCGTCAGCTAAATTATTAACATGTAAATGAAACTAATTACGCTTTCATAATAATAAAGTGTGGTATCACTTGCCTTTAGGGTTAGTGTTGACTGGCTGACCTAGATATCACCCTAGTGATGAGTCAGAAGTCTGGACATTATGCTGTTTGCCAGGTTAGCTTGTTACAAACCTCGACGTCAACATGGCACGTCCCCTCCTCTTAATTTCCTGATTGTTGTAAAGACAGTAAATATTGATCCATACTAGATAGGACATGGAAGAGCTTGGGTCTTTACAGTCTCATAGGACTCTGTTTCAGATGAAGTCACACCAGAAGGAAAAGTCAACTGTCTTTGTCTTAAGAAAAGCAGATAACGTAATTATGCACCTCACCATGTCAAGATGTCCCTCTCCCCACATCGAGATGTTAACAGGCCATGTCAGAAGGTTGAAGTATTTTTAAATGCCCTTGCTTCTTAGTGAATTCAAGTCAGCGCATGGTTCGAGTGCTTTGTCTGACCTTCTCTCAGAGAATCTGGTGAATCTCACGTGGTTTAATTGGTTCAAACATTTATGACACCAGCAAAAGCAGAATATATTTTATTCTCTTCTAATACATGCCAGCAGTTTCACATGACAGGAATGAAAGTAAAGGTTGTACAAAAACAAAAGTGAGATAAAACATAAAAATAGCATAGCCTTTATATCATATCTCTTCAATGTAGGTAAGTACTGGAGCATGTTGGAATCTAATCGGACGGTTGTAAGTATTGAGTAATGACATGTTGGGTGATTCTACTTTTTGTGGGGAATGAAAGCCCCAGCCAATCAGAAGCTCTAAAAGGTCGGTGCAACTTAAGGATATTGCACATCCGAGGTCCCTGAAATTGGTTACTTTTTATGATCATATAAAAGTACTCAAAGGTTTTATTATAACAGTCATGTCGTTTTTGTGAACAGTAAATGTACAGGACAAGTCCACATTTGATTTATTGAGACTATGGAAAGATCTCAGGTCACAAACATAACAAACATATTTGAAATGGCTGCCCACCCTGCCCCTGCTAAGACCACCCTTCTCTTCTTATGCTGTGAGACATGACAGAAGGACATCCCTCTCTGTAAGGGGCCCTTGAAACCAGTTTGGGGAAAACACAAGGGTGGCTGGACTCCAAAAGCAAAGTTGACAGCCTGTAAACCATACAACCTCAGCCCCTGAATTAAGTTTTACATTGTCATATCCAAGTGCCCTTTCCCAAGCAAGCGGGGGTGGTGAGCGGAGTTAACAAAAATAACTACACTTATTAGAGTCTGACAAAAAAAATGTGGGCTACTTTACCTTGATTACTGAGCAAGTAGGAAACAGAGAACTGAGATAGGTCTGATAGTAAATGTGCAATAAAACCTGCTGCTAAGCTAGACTAAAAACTTATCCTCCATGTGTGACAGAATGAAAATGTAGTTTCTATCAACCTCATACTTGCACAGTGTAATATCAGAGACCACCGCTATTCTCTGGTAATGAAGTGGGTGCAGCCATTTACTTAAAAAAAGGGGTTGATATTAATGAGGTTTCCTTTCATTAGGTATTATACCAAGAGTACGACCATACTTAAGTTTCTGTTGGAGCCAGTTTGTCATTTACTTGCTTATTTGGTCATTTGTAATGTTTTTTATTACATTGTTAATTGTAGCCACTTAAGCCTGGCATGTGTATTTTAAAGGCCTAAGTATGGCAAATGTTTTGGGTTACAGTATGGACAATTTTTGAAGCACTCACTCGCTCACTTACCAGCAGGGGTGTGTCGATCTTGTCATAATTGTATCAATTTGTCACACGTGATAATCGTAATCGGATATACTGGTGATTGGAAAAAACTTCCTGGGTGCTCCACACAACCCTGTGAAATTATAACAAAGTGTGCCCTCTGAAAACAAAGTGTGGTTGTTGTCGGCCCTTGTTGCACCCCAGCCCGACTGCATAAAAGTCAGCTCGCAAAACCCTTAGGGTTGAACATTTGGATCTGTTTAACACTTTCATATTGTAGATACCTTTTTTGTTACTACTTGATCTCCCCTAATGCAGGAATGCAGAGTGGGTGTTGGACGTGATTGAGTCTTTCTCTCCACTTTAAAATGAAAGCGTGTTTTTTTTAAACAAGATAAGATTTTTTATAAAACATGTACTTTTATGAAACCGGATGTGCTGGCTGGGGTGCCTCTAGGCATCTCTATGCGCCTGGGGGCCACAGTCAGGGCATGGCCACAGAGGTGCTTCTAGACATCTCTACACTCAGCTTTTTGATTGTCCCCAATTAGAAGCAGCTGCCCCGCGTTGAGACCCTATTTAATTTGCCTTCCAGGCCTTAGGTTTGTGGTTCATTGTTTATGCCAGCTGCATTTCAGTTTGCGCTGTACTTCGCCTTTCGTTAATTTATTTGTAATAAATGGAATGATTCCCTTCCACTGCTCTGCACCTCATGTCCTGCCTGCCCTCAGCTGTGACACTGAAGAACTTATGACGGTGAGTTCAATATGATGGAGAGTTCACTGTGCATTGGCCAAAGGCTTTAATCTGAGAGTTCAGACTGAGTGACAGAAGTGGGAGAGCTGGTCCTGTGACAAAAAGGTCACTATACACTAATGAGCCAAATCATTATGACCACCTGCTGTTGGTCCTCCGTGTGCCGCCAAAACAGCACCGCCAATGCATGGACTCTACAAGACCCCTGAAGGTGGCCTGTGGTATCTGGCACCAAGACATTAGCAGCAGATCCTTCAAGTCCTGTATGTTGTGAGGTGGAGCTGCTGTGGATCAGACTTGTTGGTCCAGAACATCCCACAGGTTCTCAATTTGATTGAGATCTGGGTAATTTGGAGGCCAGGGCAACACCTTGAACTCTTCACCATGTTCCTAAAACCATTCCTGAACAATGTGTGCAGGGCGCATTATCCTGCTGAAAGAGGCCACTGCCATCAGGGAATACCATTACCATGAAGGGGTGTACCTGGTCTGCAAAGATGTTTAGGTAGGTGGTACATGTCAAATTGACATCCACATGAATGCCCGGACCCAGGGTGTCCCAGCAGAACATCGCCCATAGCATTACACTGCCTCCACCGGCTTATCGTCTTCCCACAGTGCATCCTGGTGCCATCACTTCCCCAGGTAAATGGCGCACGTGTACACGGCTGTCTACGTGATGTCAAATAAAATGTGACTGATCGGACACGGCATCCGTCTTCCAATGCTCCAATGTCCAGTTCTGACGCTCACGTGCTCATTGTAGGCACTTTCGACGGTGACAGGGGTCATCATGGGCACTCTGACTGGTCTGCGACTACGCAGCCCCATACACATCAGGCTTAACCCAGAAAGTGTATGACCTCTATTTCTGCAATTCTGAATTTTGGGGAATTTTTTCTTAGCCATTTTTCCAGGCAAAGTGACATTCCAGAAGAAATTAGATAATATATAAGAGACGACTAACACCACTGAACACCTATTGAAATAAGGACTGAGTGTACACTTTAGGAAAAAGGGTGAATTAGATGCACTAGAAGAATGCCTCTGTCCACTTTCAATCAACTGTAAACAACAAAATGACATGGGTCAACTTTCCCAAAAGTATTTTAGGGCTATTACTCATTTGCACCTTTGCTGAAGTTTTGGTAAAACTTTGAGCTGTTTCTTAAAGCCATTATTACTAAAGCTGCATTTGAATGCTTTTTATTATACAACCTTGTAGAACCGCTACATACATGGCATTTTTTGGTAACATTTTTGTAACATTTTATACACAGAAAATACACACTCAGTGACTAAGTGTTTCACTTTTCTGTCTCTGTGAAGACAGATAATATTGCATGGAAGTTTACCACAAAAACATGTTCCCATTGTCTTGGAAATTTTTACGAACAAAGATAAAGATGTTTAAAATGAATGCCAATATGACTGGAAAACAGCCTAGACCTATAATTTAATAATGTGATTATAATCATTAAATAATGCTCATTAGATTTTGGGTGAGATTAGAATGGAGAAAGCTATCCTGAAAATAACCTAATTAAAAGTTTTAAAAAAAAAATGTAATGTAGCAGACAGAGTATGACAGAAAAGATACTTTTTCTTGTCTCTATTTCATTCAGAGATCAACTTATTGTCACCAGAACATCATCGTGCTGTAAGGAGGCAATAAGTGCCTTTTTAAACTATAAGAGTTAACGAGATAAATAAGATGCCTAATTTTACACAATCAGTTTCATTACATTACAGGTTACATTAACATAACAGCTGAGAGAGGGTTGTGGCTTGGAATTGATGGATATTTTTGTGTAACAACTTGGACAGACAATTATCAACGTTACTGTCCAGGCATCTCTTTATAGGCTACATCATTTAGCCTATATAGAACCCATTTAAACAAACAAGGCCAAATAAAAACAGAAGGCTGCTTGCCATTTCCTTTTTCCACCTGACTTGATAATAAGCCCAGCTATAAATATAATGCTTTGAAAACGCTTTTCACAAATTGTCATATCAGACTTTTGGGACAATATCTTTTCAATTTTCAAGCTATTTGATTGAACTGTCTTTGAGATAAAATTAGCCATTTTATGGACAAACAAAAATGTTATGCCTTGCGGCTCTATTCCAAAAAAGTCATGGAAAAAAACATCTCCTTCCAGCTGCATACTGAAAAGTTGCAAACACTTGTAATTGAACAACACAGTGGGCATTATTTCAGAGGTTTTCTATGCCTATTCTTGCAGTCTGTTCTACAGGGCTCTATGCTGGCATTTTTTACAAGGAGCACATGTGCTACTAAGTTTAAAAATGTAGGCGCACAGCAATAAATTTAGGAGCACAATTCCATTGTTCAGGTAGGGTTTTGTCTCTACCGCTGACAATGATCCACAATTATGGACAATAAGAGAGCTAAAAACATATTATACATAAATGTGTATTAAAAGGGTCCCCAACCTTTTCAGATATGAGTTACTTAAAAATGATACCAACCAAATCTGTCATGTGCTGCTTTTTCAGCTTTCAATTTGGCACATTCTTCTCTCTGCAACTTTTCCCTAGGTCCATACTGCACAGGAGAAAGTACTGCGCTGTGTGAGGGCCCTATAAAACTAAATGGCATCCCATTTCAATGATTCAATACCCAAATAAAAAAATTTATTCCTGAAAAACTATATTTTTTTTGTGAATTGCACTTGAATAGCAAATCTGTCTCTTTCATTGTGCTTGTAACAGATGCATGTGTTCTCTTTGAATGTAGCCTTCTGCTGCTGCTGTTTAAACATATAATAACAAATGGATCCAAATTATATTATAACTCAGTTTTCATTTTATTGTAGAAGGTATGATTGCTGCAGTGAGGTAACATTTACAGATTGCACACAGTCAAGCCCCGTAGATCCTATCAACTGATAATAAAACACATGAACCACAGATCAGTGCAAGCAACATGCTGAAAATAGAATTGCCAGACTTTGCGATCTGTTTTAGCATAATTCTAATCCAATAACTGCTTAACAGCGTTTGGATAATTACAATTATGCGCTGAATAGATGGCTGGGAGCCTGCAGTGTTTGATACGTGTAAAATTTGTTTCCGATTTTTCTGCAGAACACATGAAAACTGCATTTACTTCAGAATTGTTTCACAAGCTACATTACATGACATACAGCAGCTTGGACAGTGTTAATGAAGCGCATGCAATGGGAGCAGATGAGAGCTTTTGTTACCACGGTGTAATTGGACTTCTGATTCTCTTCTTTATTTTCATCAATTAGCAAAGTTCTGTTAGAATTACACATACAATAACATAACTCCCGTTAAGGTAGTTCCAGCCTCGGACGAAGCTAGGCTACGATTTCCTTGTTGTGTTAGGCGGTGCTTTATGGTTTCAGTTATTTGCGTGATTACTGAGATCTCCCGAGAGTGGCTCGATGATAATAAGGTCAGGAGACTGTGATGGCCACTCCGGAACCTTCACCTTTTTCTGCTGTAACCACTGGAGGGTCAACTTGGCCTTATGCTTCGGGTCATTGTCGTGCTGGAAAGTCCAAGAGCGTCCCATTGCGCAGCTTTCATGCAGAAGAATGCAAATTGTCTGCCAGTATTTGCTGCATTCATCTTGCCATCAATTTTCACAAGATTCTCCGTGCCTTTAGAGCTCACACACCCCCAAAATATCAGTGAGCCACCACCATGCTTCACAGTGGGGATGGTATTCTGTTCACTATAGGCCTTGTTGACTCCTCTCCAAACATAGCGCTTATGGTTGTGACCATAAAGCTCAATTTTGGTCTCGTCACTCCAAATTACAGTGTGCCAGAAGCTGTGAGGCGTGTCAAGGTGTTGTCGGGCATATTGTAACTGGGCTTTTTGGTGGCATTGGCGCAGTAAAGGCTTCTTTCTGGTAACTCGACCATGCAGCTCATTTTTGTTCAAGTATCGTCATTTTGTGCTCCTTACTGTCTTTTTCCAGAGCAGCCTGTATTTCTCCTGAGGTTACCTGTGGGTTTTTCTTTGTCCCGAACAATTTTTCTGGCAGTTTTGGCTGAAATCTTTTTTGGTCTACCTGACCTTAGCTTGGTATCAAGAGATCCCCAAATTTTCCATTCCAAATAAGTGATTGAACAGTACTGACTGGCATTTGGAAGGCTTTGGATATCTTTTTCTATCCTTTTCCATTTTTAAAAAGTTCCATTACCTTGTTACGCAGGTCTTTTGACAGTTCTTTTCTGCTCCCCATGGCTCAGTATCTAGCCTGCTCAGTGCATCCACGTGAGAGCTAACAAACTCATTGACTATTTATACAAAGACACTAATTGCAATTTAAAAAGCCACAGGTGTGGAAAATTAAATTTCACAATTTCTGCCAGGGTATGCAAACTTATGAGCACAACAGTATATCAGTAATTTTGCACCTGCTGCCAGTGATTCTCTCATTAACCATTACGCAGACGACACTATTTTGTATACATACATCTGGTGCCTAATTGAACTCTGTGCTGACATAGCTTCAATAACATACAACACATTTTCTTTGATTTTCAATTACTCCTTAATTCTAGTAAAACAAAATGCATTCTCTTCAAACAGAAACTACATGTCCCTGCCCACTCTCCAATCATTCTCACTGTACATGGATCTGTGTTAGTTTGTCTAGACTACCCACTCTTATTCCAGAACCACATTAGCCACCTCCAATCTAAAGTCATGTAGAGCTGGTTTCCTGTTTTGAAACAAAGCCTCTTTCATCCATGCTACAAAACATACTGTTGTATGACCATCCTACCCGTCCTAGACTTTGCTAATACAATTCACAGGTTTGCTGCTAACGGTCCCTTCAACAGATTAGATGTATATTGCCTTCAGAAAGTATACGGAGTCCTTCGCTTTCCAATTTAAAAAAAAAAGAACCTGTTACAATGGTGTCACCATTTAACAGGGGAGTGGGTGAAAGTGTTTAATAGTTTATGAAAGACCTGGCTGGGTCTAGCACCACATGGTATGCTGTGTTAAAATTTGTACCGGTGTGTGAACATTTGGTTCCAGAAGAATCCACTTCCTATTTCGTAATGTTGAGGGCTACTATTATTGGGTAGCAATGTTCTAACATGAGCATCCAGCAGCACAACATTATTGGCCATATACTATCCTATCTAGCCTTATTGCACAAATATAACATTTAGATGATATTTTGTTTTCTTCCCAAACGATTACAATCATGCTGTCATTCATTAGAATGGGTTGTCCAGCATATAAAAAACTGTATCTTAGCATTGCATGACAATGTTATAAATACCTTGACAAGCTTCAACTCAATGTGATTTATAAAGCTATTATGAAGCAGTGTTTATGCTACACTTCATAATGCACAGGTTTATGTCATATTTGACACTGTTTTGGCACATTTCATATTGGTTCAGGTCATACAGATATGTCATGTGTCTGAACCCCTTATAAAAAATGACATGCTTATAGATGCTATGTAGCTCATTCATGAAGTGCTTATGAAGTACTTGTAATAAGCATTTGTAAGCTTAACATAATTTAAAGTGGGACCACGAAAACATATTACCCATCTCTGACCCGGGTCTTCAAATAAAAGTGCCAGAGGAATTAATTTTGAAGGCCATTCCTAACACCTAAAGGTCATATTGCTTGTAAAACTTTTAAGACAATTCAGGGATTCAGGGCTTTGTACCAGTGATCATGTCCATCTCGATTGCAGGGATTACGTTAAATGAGCCCTGAGCTTTGAAGCAGCGAAGCAGGTTGTTATATGGGTCCTGTGTCATGTCACATCTTCTTGGTGAATGTTAATATGCCTTAATGGGTCCTGCTAATAGCCAAAGTCTCTCTGTCTTTATCTCTCTTTTCGTCTATTTTTATCTCTTTCTCCATCTCTCGATTAGCATAGCTTGTCCTCAGAGTCCATTACTCTTTAGCACAGGTGGTCAAATTGTTGTGCTCTGACCTAGTGCTGACGGCACATAATACATATTGTTGTCACTATTTTGGTAAGAAATCCCTTTTTCATAAATAACTATTTCAAGGCACCTAATATTATTTTTTTCCATTTGGATTGTGCATAATTGTACACCAGTTAGTATTATACACTGCTGAAAAAAATTAAGGGAACACGTAATCATCACAGCATAACACCAAGTCAGTTAAACTTCAGGGATATCAATCTGTCCAGACACACTAGACAGAGGAAGATTGGAATAAAGTGTTATAGACAGACAAATCTAAGTTTGAGATGTTCTGATCACAAAGAAGAGAGACACGCCAAATGAAAAGATGCTGGAGGAGTGCTTGTTGCCATCTGTCAAGCATGGTGGAGGCAATGTGATGATCTCGGGGTGCTTTGGTAAAGTAGAAGATATATACAGGATAAAAGGGATCTTGAAGGAAGGCTATTTCTCCATTTTGCAATGCCATGTCATACCCTGTTGACAGCACTTGATTGGAGCCAATTTCCTCCTACATCAGGCCCAAAGCACAGCTCCAAACTATGCATGAGCAATTTAGGGAAGAACCAGTCAGCTGGTATTCTGTCTATAATTGAGTGGCCAGCACAGTAACTGGATCTCAACCCTATTGACTTGTTGTGGAAGCGGCTTGACCGTATGGTACATAAGTGCCCATCAAGCCAATCCAACTGGTGGTTGATATCTAGTTGTCAATCTCAAAATACCAACTAGAATGCCAAAGGTCTGCAAGGCTGTAACTGCTGCAAATGGAGAATTCTTTGACGAAAGCAAAGTTTCTAATGTTGTTAATGACTATTTCCATGTCATTTTGCTATATTTCCTACTCAAACTCATTTCATATATGTTTTCATGGAAAACAAAGACATTTCCCAAAGTTCTGAAGAGTAGTGTACATCTACCTTTTATTTCAGGACTTTCCCAGTCTGGTGAAATGACAAGAATGCACCTTTGACAAAGGGCCTTGAAAATATGATTGCTCCAAAAAAGTTGTTCTGTGGCTCAACTTGCCCCAGGGTAGGGGTAAGTTCAACCACCTGGGGGTAAATTGACCAATCCTTTTGCCTAAATACCATTTCAAATAATGCATTTATTTTACAATTATAATGTAATAATGCATTCTCCCTTTCCAGACAGTCTTGCTTAATTACTTAAATACTACTTTGAGCAATATAAAAACAACCAGATTAGGTTTTAATACTCAGAATGTTTTAATGTTTATAGGATGTGAAACAATGTACAATATTTAGTTACATCACTGTAATTATCCAGTAACCATAGTGTCAAGGATAAAAAAAAAAAAAGAATAAAATGCATAGCTCAACTACTGTAAAAACATGCATGTCATATACTTCTGCAGAACTGCATATTTTCAGTCAAATTTAAATAATTTTGAAGAAAAAGTAAACATTTATTCCCTCCTTTAATTCCTTTTGTAATTTCAAATATCCTAATGAGGACAGTTAGGAAGTGTGAACACAAAATAGTCTTATTCTTTTACTAAGAAAGAATCAGGAATGGGGCACGGTTTCTGTCAGCCGTCGGCAAAATCCATGTAAGTCAAGGTGGAATCTTCCCAAAATCGTACCCACAACCTCACACAAGACTTGATCTGCTGTTGTGGTATCAGATACCACAGGACACCTTCAGAAGGCTTGTAGAGTCCATGCCTCAGTGGGTCGGTGCTCTTTTGACAACACGTGGAGGACCAATAGCATATTAGGCAGGTGGTCATAAGGTTTTAGCTCATCAGGGTAAAGTTGATAGTGAAATTTCCCTTAAGTATGCGGAATAGATATTAATTGAAATAAGACACCATTTCTGCCAGCTGCCGCCAAAATCTTTGTCCCCCTTTGAAACTAGAGGGATTGTTAAAGAAATGTCTAAACTTATAATCTTATTGTTTGTCTCTCTCACACCAACACATTCAATAGGTTTGTTTCATTCAAGAACAGTAAATAAGAGGACACCATTCCTGCCAGCTGCTACAGAAATCTGTTCCCCCGTCAAACTAGAGGGATTGTAGAGCAGATTTTCATTCAATAAACAAGGGGCACTGTTCCTGCCAGCAAAATCCAGTTCCTCTGTCAATTGTGAGGGATCGGTCCAATAATGTCTCAACTTAAATTGAAAAATTGTGTCATGCCCTCACCAACACTTTCCATTTGGTACATTTCATTGTTGTGTAGATGTTCATTCAATATGCAAGGGGCATGGTTTTTGTCAGCCTTCTGCAAAATCCATGCACATTGCTAAGTTAAAAAAATTACGAAATTGAAGTCCCTGTTGGGAACTATAACCAGAACCTCTGAGTTGCGAGTGCCATGCTCTACTGATTGAGCTATACAGCCGAAAGTGATTCTCTCTGAGTATGAGCCCCCGGCACCTTAGGTCCATTAAAGAGCCAGTTGGGGCCGAACTTTGGCACAGTGGGTTATGGGTTTTCTACCTACAACATTAAATAATGAAAATGAATTAATCAATATTATGCAGCATTCTGGAATATTTTAGAATGCTCTACTGTATATATTTTAGTAGCTGGAAGACCGTCACAATACACAGAAATACAATCACATGACCAACTATGAAAACAAAAGGCCAAAAAATATGTTTTTAGAGATTGAAAGTTTTGGCACACACTCACGGTGTGTGTGTTATATGTTAGAAATGTTTGAGCTAATGTCTCATGACATATATGGCATTACATTATGCAGTGACATATATAAGCCACAGATGTACAAATGTTTCAAGGCATGATATCTTTTCTACAATAATTAAAGAAGGAAATAAATTGTCAGGTTTGCATTGAAATAATATTTGATACACCACAAATTATCTCATGGAGGGGCAAACTGAACCATTGGTTCATCTTACCTCATAGCCACTACTTTGGAAAAAAGTGCCTAGCTCAGCAATTTAGGGCTAATCCTTTGGAAAACAATGCACATGTTTTTATACAGTGGCAATTCACCAACATGTATAATATAGATTTTTAGTCCTGGATGAATTTGTTTTTTATTTAACAGTCATTATACTTGACCTGTAAAACAATTACTTTGACAATCAAAAAACATTTTTTGGGGTAATTTTTTTAACCACTTTTCCCATGTGCCTTTCTTCATTACTGCCAGTGGGAAATTTTGGATACTTCTTAAATATTTGGTCACATAGCAAATATGTTGTAGTTATCTAGATACAGGGGATGGGTCAACTTACCCAACTCTCCCCTACTTTTATTGTAAAATATGGACAGTGCTTCACTTGTAATTAAATAAATGCAAGTTTCACAGCCCATAAATGTTGCCCACTAACTTATCAGGGAATCTAAACAGAAGGGAGAAACACTTTCCTTCAAGTGACCTTCATCATGTTCACTTGAATAGAACATGGCTGAGCAAGCTAGCAAAGTGCTGACCGAAACTAACAAACACTTGATTAGAACCAGCACACACCTAACTGGAGCTAGCTAATAACAAACCGAAGCTAGCTAACGAAAGCTAACTAGCAGCTAATGGTTCCTAAAAAATACAGTTACAAAATTCTATTATATAAAGCCTTTGTCAGGAGTGTCTTTTTCTTAAAATAAAAGATTGTTAACTATATTGCCTTATACATTTCAATTATGGCTTTTATTGTGATAAAGAAAATCTGATTGCTGCCAGCATAATATCCTGCTGCTAAAATAACGCGAGTGAAGCCTCGAATGGCCATCACTAGTTATCGTCACCTATATTGGTAGATACTGTATCTATGTCATTCACAAATGGCTAATTAGCTGTTAAAACG
>JACXGI010010097.1:0-28526 GCA_016801175.1 Esox masquinongy | reverse complement strand
CTTCTGACGCTGTGTCTTGTTCAAGAGTGACTTGACACAAGGAATGCGACAGCTGAAACCCATGTCTTGCATACGTCTGTGCGTGGTGGTTCTTGAAGCACTGACTCCAGCTGCAGTCCACTCTTTGTGAATCTCCCCCACATTTTTGAATGGGTTTTGTTTCACAATCCTCTCCAGGGTGCGGTTATCCCTATTGCTTTTACACTTTTCTACCACATCTTTTCCTTCCCGTCGCCTCTCTATTAATGTGCTTGGACACAGAGCTCTGTGAACAGCCAGCCTCTTTAGCAATGACCTTCTGTGTCTTGCCCTCCTTGTGCAAGGTGTCAATGGTCGTTTTTTGGACAGCTGTCAAGTCAGCAGTCTTCCCCATGATTGTGTAGCCTACAGAACTAGACTGAGAGACCATTTAAAGGCCTTTGAAGTTGTTTTGAGTTAATTAGCTGATTAGAGTGTGGCACCAGGTGTCTTCAATATTGAACCTTTTCACAATATTCTAATTTTCTGAGATACTGAATTTGGGGTTTTCATTAGTTGTCAGTTATAATCATCAAAATTAAAAGGAATAAACACTTGAAATATATCAGTCTGTGTGGAATGAATGCATACATTATCCAAGTTTCACTTTTTGAATGGAATTACTGAAATAAATCAACTTTTTGATGATATTCTAATTATATGACCAGCACCTGTATATGGGGAGATGTATGAGGCGAAGGACAATGAGCATAAAGGAAAGCAGATATTTACTAAACAATGAAATAATAAAAACAACATACTAATCAAAGCTTCATAGTGCTTCCCACATTGGCTTTGAGATGTAACTACTGACATAAGACACACTGTGGTAATTATAGCATTCATTTTATTATGTGAATATCATTTAACACTAGATCAAAACCCCCATCTCGCCAAACAACATTGTAGTCATGTACAGTGTTGGCAAACAATATTTAAAAAGCAATTACATGAACTTGTGAGACATTTAAAAAAATGCACATTCTTATACAGTGGATATAAAAGTCTACACACTCCTGTGAAAATGCCAGGTTTTTGTGGTGTAAAAGAATGAGACAAAGGTAAATCATGTCAGAACTTTTTCCGCTTTTAATGGGACCTATAATGTGAACAATTCAATTGAAAAACAAACTGAAATCTTCGAGGGGGAAAAATGAAAAATAAAAACATTACAATAACCTGGTTGCATAAGTGTGCAACCAGGTTATTGTACCTGGGGATGTTATACCTGGGGATGTTGCTGTGTTCAGAATTAACCAATCACATTCAAACTCATGTTAAATAGACGTCACTACACAACTGCCATCATTTAAAGTGACTCTGATTAATCACAAATAAAGTTCAGCTGTTCTAGTAAGATTTTCCTGACATTTTCTTAGTTGCATCTCAGACCAAAAGCCATGGTCTGCGGAGAGCTTCCAAAGCATCAGAGGGATCTCATTGTTGAAATATATCAGTCAGGAGAAGGGTACAAAATAATTTCCAAAGCATTAGATATACCATGGAACACAGTGAAGACAGTCATCATCAAGTGGAGAAAATATGGCACAACAGAGACATTAAAAGAACTGGACATCCCTCCAAAATTGATGAAAAAACGAGAAGAAAACTGGTCAGGGAGGCTTCCAAGAGGCCTACAGCAACATTAAAGGAACTGCAGGAATTTCTGGCAAGTACTGGCTGTGTGCTACATGTCACAACAATCTCCCGTATTCTTCATATGAATGGGCTATGGGTTAGGGTGGCAAGACAGATGCCTTTTCTTACAAAGAAAAACATCCAAGCCCGGCTGAAGTTTGCAAAAATAAACATCAAGTTCCCCAAAAGCACGTGGGAAAATGTGTTATGGTCTGATGAAGCCAAGGTTGAATTTTTTGGCCATAATTCCAAAAGGTATGTTTGGCGCAAAAACAACACTGCACATGACCCAAAGAACACCATACCCACAGTGAAGCATGGTGGTGGCAGCATCATGCTTTGGGGCTGTTTTTCTTCAGCTGGAACTGGGGCCTTAGTCAGAGTGGAGGGAATTATGAACAGTTCCAAATACCAGGCAATTTTGGCACAAAACCTTCAGGCATTTGTTAGGAAGCTGAAGAGGAAGTTCACCTTTCAGCACGACAACAACCCAAAGAACACATCCAAATCCACAAAAGCATGGCTTCACCAGAAGAATATTAACGTTTTGGAATGGCCCAGCCAGAGCCCAGACCTGAATCCAATTGAACATCTGTAGGGTGATCTGAAGAGGGCTGTGCACAGGAGATGTCATCGCAATCTGACAGATTTGGAACACTTTTGCAAAGAAGAGTGGGCAAATATTGCCACTTCAAGATGTGCCATGCTAATAGACTCCTACCCAAAAAGACTGAGTGCTGTAATAAAATCAAAAGGTGCTTCAACAAAGTATTAGTTTAAGGGTGTGCACACTTATACAACCAGGTTATTGTCAGTTTTTTTATTTTTCCCCCTCAAAGATTTCAGTTTGTTTTTCAATTGAATTGTTCACGTTATAGGTCACATTAAAGGTGGAAAAAGTTCTGACATGATTTATTTTTGTCTCATTCTTTTACATCACAAGAACCTGGCATTTTAACAGGGGTGTGTAGACTTTTTATATCCACTGTACATACACTTTCTACCATGAGTGTTGCCCAAACGTAGCTCAGCCTTCTGTGTGGTTGAACCTCTTTTTGTATCTACAGCTCTGGAAAAAATTAAGAGACCGCTGCAAATTATCAGTTTCTCTCGTTTTACTATGCATAGGTATGTGTTTGAGTAAAATGAACAGTTTTGTTTTATTCTATAAACTACTGGCAACATTACTTCCAAATTCCAAATGAAAATATTGTCATTTAGAGTATTTATTTGTAGAAAATAACAACTGGTCAAAATAACCCAAACATTTTTTTTTATGTTTTCAGACTTCAAATAATGCAAAGAAAACAAATCCATAATAAATTTTCAACAACAAAATTCTCATGTTTTAACTTAGGAAGAGTTCAGAAATCAATATTTGGTGGAATAACCCTGATTTTTATTCACAGCTTTCATGCGTCTTTGCATGCTCTCCACCAGTCTGTCACATTGCTGTTGGGTGACTTTATGCCACTCCTGGCACAAAAATTCAAGTAGCTCAGCTTTGTTTGATGGCTTATGACCATCCATCTTCCTCTTGATGAAATTCCAGAGGTTTTCAGTGGGGTTCAGGTCTGGAGATTGGACTGGCTATGACAGGGTCTTGATCTGGTGGTCCTCCGTCCACACATTGATTGACCTGGCTGTGTGGCATGGAGCATTGTCCTGCTGGAAAAACCAATTCTCAGAGTTGGGGAACATTGTCAGAGCAGAAGGAAGCAGGTGTTCTTCCAGGATAAGCTTGTACTTGGCTTGATTCATGCGTCCTTCACAAAGACAAATCTGCCCAACTCCAGCCTTGCTGAAGCATCCCTAGATCATCACCGATCCTCCACCAAATTTCACAGTAGGTGTTAGACACTGTGGCTTGTAGGCCTCTCCAGGTCTCCGTCTAACCATTAGACGACCAGGTGTTGAGCAAAGCTGAACATTTGACTCATCAGAGAAGATGACCTTACTTCATTCCATTCATTTTCGCCCTCTGCCAGTCTGTAGCTTTGTTGTCCCCAATGTCTGTTGCTTGACCTTGTTCTTATGAACCGCCGTCTTTTATTTGAAGGACGGCAGTTGTATTTGAGTTTCACAGTTTAGAAATTATAACACTTTTTGTACAACCCCCTTACTTCAGGGCACCAAAGGTATGGGGAAAATTGGCAGGTGTCTCTAGTTAGTAAGGTGTGTTCAATCACATAATTTTTTTAGGCATTAGAGAGCTGTCCACATGATGAGCAGGTATATTACAGTCAATAAGGATGGGCAAATGAGGCTTTATGAAGCGTTTGAGGCTTTCATCAAAATGGTTCGAAAATCGGTTAGATTTCTCAAGGCTTTGAAACTCACTGCACACTGGTGTCACCTGTTGGCCAGGAAAAACTATCACATGTTCAATGTTGACATAGATGTCTTTTCCACATTATCCAACATGTCTTCGTAGTGCAGTGGTTAGGCGTGTGCTTTCCGAAGGGAAATTGAAATGCCCGGTTCGCATCCAGTGTTCTTCTTGCTTTTCCAGCTAGCATTTTTCAACTCTGCATCCGTTCTAATGTTTTGTATAAACCCTTTAGACCCTAATAGATTTCTAGAATGCTGCTGTAGATTACTGAGAATTCTCAAAATTAATACTTTTTTCACACATTTCAAACAAACAGATATTGTCTAGAGGAGTTGGAAATAATCGGGACCAAACAACTTCTCTCGTTGACACACAAACCTGTGTCATTTAATCAAGCCCAAGAAGCAATGATAAGGACAGGAAAAAAAACAATCCTAACTTGCCAGCGCTCATGGCCACTACTGAGCGCCGGCCCTGGCATTTCCCGTCACCTTGAAACTGCATGGGGGTCGGCACTGTCTGGCTTTGGGGCCAAACTTGGCATGATAAAAACACAGGTCGGGGTCCCGCTGCCGACAGGGAGCAGCTGCCGCCGCGGCAACCATCATGTCACCAGGCAGTGGTGAGGGGGACAGGGCAGGAAACAGTGCGGTGCAGTGCCATGTTGTTGACCAGATGGAAAATTTTATCCGCCTCCCCCGCAAGAATACGGCAGTCATTGATGGTCGTATTGGCCAGAGCAGCCCGTACCTGAGAGGGTAGCTGTCGTAGGAACAGTTGGACAAATAGGAAGTCGGGTTGGTGCAGTCTCAGCAGATCCAACATCTTGTCCATGGGTTTGGATGGTTTGCTGTCGCCGAGGCCTTGTAGGGAGAAGAGCCGTCTGGCCCACTCAATGTCAGAAAACCCAAAAGTTTTCAGCAGGTGAACTTTGAGCATCTTGTATTTATCCTGCTGTGGAGGGTTTGTGATGAGGCTCACCACTCTGGTTGCAGTTGAACTCCCTGGGTCCGACACCACATAATAACATTTTGTGGCATCCATGATTATGTCCCGAAGCATGAACTGATCCTCTATTTGGGCAAACCAGGCCGATGCTGACGATTCCCAAAACTCTGGCAGCTTGAGAGGAACTGCGTTTGTAGCCATGTTTGTATACAACAATATGAATAATATTGTTTGTCTTTGGATACGTCCAGTAGACGCATGTTGGGGTCAGCAGTGTAGAGGAGTTGGAAATAATCGGGACCAAACATCTCTCTTTGACACACAAACCCATGTCATTTAATCAAGCCCAAGAAGCAATGACAAGAACAGGAAAAAAACAATCCTATCTCCTCAGCCCCCTTACCCAGCACCCACTGTGCTCTTGAAGGGGTAGAGTCCACTAGCAAGTGATTTATGTCCAAGTTGCTCGCTACAATAGCACAAAAACTAAAAACAATTAAAAATTACAAGTTAACTGTTTTAAAGAGCACATCATCTTCTTTAATCTGACACCACATGCATGTAACTTCAAATAATATAATTTGTTTTCTCCCAATTTATTGACACTTGTAATAAAAAAATCGACCCCTCACTCTTCCTACTCTTCTCCCTCTGCGAGCGCACCATATTTTCCAAAAACAAGGAGAAACAACGGAACACATCCGTATAAACTCTCCAAAACGAGGGGAAGCGACCAAGCGCTATAATACAACACTGAGAACCAATGCACAGGTAGACAACACTCAACATAGAACAATTCCTCACAAAGACGCCCAGGAACACAAGAACTAATATAGGTTACCTAACGAGGGAATGGACACCAGGTGTGTGCAATAACAAGACATGACAGTGCTATGGGAGGAGGGGCGGCGTGACCGGCGACGCACGCCGAACACTGCGCCGGGAGAGAGCGCGTGCTTCCTCTTTGTGCGTCCTCGTTACAAGACCACAGCACCTTTTTCTTTCCTTTTCAAAAAAGTAGAAAAGGAAGGTTTTGAGTGAGGAACAGAAGTGTGTTTTCAGTGATCTCTTAATTTTAACCCTTCTGTTCTTTGTGTTTGGAGCATGTTGGGGGGCTGAGTGATGTCATCACCAATAATTAAATGTCTAATATATAAAATACCGAAGCAGCACAAACAAATTTTAACAGCATAAACCAGCACAAACGAAGCACAAGCAAACAGGACTATTTTCGTTGGTTTTGGAGGATGTTGGGCGGCTGAGTGACCTCAGAATGACCTTTAAAATATTCTTTAATATCTAAAAAATGACAGTAGCACAAACTAAAATTTTAACGGCGCAAACAGCACAAACAAAGCACAAACGAATTAGCCTAATTTGACTCAATTTGGAGCATGTTGGGGGGTGAGTGACATCATCACCAATAATTAAATGTCTAATATATAAAATACCAAAGCAACACAAACGAAAATTTTAACGGCACAAACCGGCACAAATGAAGCAGAAACAAACAATACTATTTTCATTGATTTCAGAGGATGTTGGGGGGCTGAGTGACCTCAGAATGACCTATAAAATATTCTTTAATATCTATGAAATGATAGCAGCACAAACAAAAATGTTAACGGCACAAACCAGCACAAACGGAGCACAAACGATTGAGCCTATTCTGTCGAAGTTTTGCGTTGGGTGGGGGGCCAACTTCGCGCAGGTCATTTGTATCCTTGGTATTATTGAGGCTGCGGAAGAGAAAATATTAACATAACTCATACGAAAATAAATATAATAATTATAATAAATGTGCTGGCACATAAAACCTAAACTAAAACTGGATTCAACACTGACAGTGATGTCACGGCCTACCCGTGTGTAGCAGAAATATTTTGACATTCACCGGCTTGTGAATTTCATTAGTTATTGATAATTGGGCTGTAGACTAATTTAGTTTCATATGTTTTAAAGCATGGTTGGAAAGAGCCATGTCTTTAAAAACCCCATTAGATGTTTGCGTGAGCAGACAGGATTGAAATTTCGGAGCCAGCCTCCGAGTCTCGTATTCGCGCATCCTGACACTACTGTTAAGATTTGGTGGCTGAGTGGGTTGAGCACATATTAGATGCTCTGTGTAAGTGCGTTCGTATCCTGCCTCACAAGGATGTTATTTCCACATGCACATCTGTTGCATGTATTTCCATGCAAATTTTCCTAATCTGAGATGCTGTTACGCATGCAGGTACCCTGTATGTGCGTTTGTGTTTTTCCCCTCCTGCCGTTTCCCCAGGTGTCTCTTATGTTCCTGATTGTGCTCGTTGGTGTTTCCCACCTGGCAGTCATGAGTGCAGCGCCTAACTGATGAGGTGGACCAATCAGTGGACACCCCTCCTAATTGCACCACCTGTTCCTTTTTCCATTACCCAATCACATCACACATCCCTGGTTTAAAAACCCAGTCAGTTGGTTCTCCAAGAGAGACGCTTTTGATTTACCCCACATAGACACTCTTGAAATACATACCATTTTTGATAGACACTTTGTTCATACATACATCACTTAGTTTAGCACATACATCTCACTTTGTCCTGTTTCATGTGAGTATGTATTGCTGTGGTGTTTTGTTTGGTGTTGTCTATTCAATTGTTTGCTGTGTGCTGTTTAGTCCTTGTTCGACGTGTGTTTTTGTTTATCCCTGTGTCCCTGGGAAAAGGTTTTTTTTAGCAAGTCGCCCTTGGGCATACACAACCCGTAGGAAAACTTTGTCTAAAAACACTAATTAGAACTGAGCAGACCACCCACTGTATTTTTGTATTGGTTAGTAGTCAGCTAAGTGGTTCTTGAGGCAGGAAAGTTGAGTTTAGGGTTGTTTTGACTATATTATTTCATTTCTTGGGTTCAGCTCAGCCCCTTTTCCCTACCCCCTTTACCGTGTGTTTATAATAAACGTTTTATGTTTGACGGTAGCTTTGGTTGTCTGTGTCGTTTGTTCTCACTGTTCATTTACACTACACTAATTTGCATGAGTTTTATGTTACAGGTCTCTGTACCATCCACCCTAGACTGCTAGAGCCACAGGGTTCGTAACACATGCTACAGTATATTATATTAAAGTTTAATATATTAGCCGTCTTAAGTGAACACAGCCAAAAGAGATCTCCAAAAGAGTCTCACTGAAAAGATGCGGATACTATTCTAGTAGCCGTTCACTAACAACTTTGTCTTCCTGACATGCCAGAAATTAAAGACCATAAAAAATACATTTTTGAACATAGTTAAATAATGCAATATCGAATGCAATATATTTGCATCTGTATAATGTTGTGGAATTATTTGATGGCAAAATGAATAGGTTATTTTGCTACATGGCTAAGAAACTTTGTCATTAGTTTGTAAAGTTGATAAGAACATTTTTTTAACGATTCTGTGTGATTTCTGTAATTATTCCGTTTCTTTCTATAGCCTATATTACATCAACTTTCAATATTGTATATGAATCACATCTTGTCTTTGTTCAATTACAATCCTTGTGCTTTGAAGGTTAATCATACTATTTAACGCAACGCCCGCAATCTCCCCAAAATTGCTGAACGCGAGGCAAATGTTCTTTCTTCCTTTTCAGGAAGTGGATTAGTTTGGCTCTGTTCACCTACAACGATCATGCTCGCCGAAAATGCTTGGAATGCCCTACTAGTCAGAAAGCGCCATGTCTTTTAAAACAAGCATGTTCCCGAAATCTGTGACGTTTGCCATCACGTGGTATTTTTTTTCTCTGAAGAAAGCCTCAGCCCTTTCGCTTGGAGCAAACTGGGTTGAAATGTCTAAGCAAGCCTTGTATGGCGTCACATCAGTCTCAAAACTGATGCAAACGCACTTGCCACTTTGAGAAGACATAATTTAGTCGAGAGAGCAGAAACGCAAGCTGCGCATGCAGAGGACCAAACTCGCGCGCACGCCGGTGCCACTTCGAGAGGAAAAAATTCAGTCGAGAAAGCAAAAGCCGCGCGAGTGTATAAACATTGTGAGTGCACAGATATCGTTGCCTGGAATTTCTCCACGACTTCTCAAAATTCACCTGCTCCTTCTCGAAACCCCCCTGCTCTCACTGTTTGCACTCATGAAACAGTACATGGTACCTCAAATATGATTGGTAGACTTATTGCTTAATCACGTCTTCTTTTTGTTACAATGCCGTTGATTGGCTAATTTAAAAGCCGGGGACCTTTACAACGTGACCAAGCTATCATTGGCCATTAGTGCAATATAGTGATGGAACATTTGTGTCTTTTTAGTGATCTGGCTCACTTGGACCAGTTCACTTAAAAGAGATGGTTCATTTGGCTTTCAAAACTGCTCTTCGTTCAGTATTTTTTTAAAACACACTTTATTGCAAATATGATTATTCACATTTTTCTAATCAGCCCAAATTATCTAATAGCCATAATAACATGTACTGGCCTTAGTAATGATGTGGAAAGTAACACTTTTATTTGTTAATTTATCTTTCACTGAAAATTATGCATTTTAATCCTAGCAGGTTCCATGCATCAAAAAATAAGTGCAAAATCTTGTTAACATTGCAATAACTCTTCATTGTGAAACATTTTTAATATTGAAATAACAGGAGGACAGATCACAATATAATACAATAACAAAACATTGTAACACACATTAACTAAAAATGTAAAATGGTTAAAGGAAAAATTTACTGAGTAATATTATTATTACCAGATCAACATGGCAGTTCTAATCGTTGGCCGAACTATAAACATGTCTCAGGGTTCAACTAGCCTATTCTTATCCAGTGTGACACAAAATAGTTGGATAAGGAGATCCTTCTTCAGGGATGATTAGTGTTAAAAAAAATAAGTTGTCTCACTTTTGCAGGGCTGATTTTGTTCCTCCTTTCGGTTATAATTTGTCCCGTTTTGGTAAACACTCTCTCGGATGGAATTGATGTTACCACAGTACACAGTCTCTGGGTCACGACTCTGGATAGCCTGGGGTGAACCAAAGCCCGACTTTCCCACCACTCAACGGGGTCTGCAGATCTCTGAAACAGCGGCTCCTCCAGATAAGACCTCACCTCCATGATGGCATCTGCAGAAGGATTTCTTCTTGCAATACCTCCTGCTACCTTTTCATCAAACATGCTCCACATTGTAGACCTCTCCTCTGGATGCACTGTGGCTGCTGCTCTCTGATCTGCATCTGACTGCTGGTTGCTGAGGTTGACGGTCCCTGCTGCAACAGCAATGCGCTGTAAGGCCTCGTCAGCAGCTCTATCCTCAACAAAGGCTTGCTTTTTACATCTGGAGTCCAGTGCTGCTGCCTCTGATAGGAGGTGGTTGTATTCCATCCTGTGGAACCTGTGCCATTGATTCACAGAGAGAGACTTCACTATTTTTGTTATTTGTGCAGTGGTTGTTGTGGTACTCTGGAAGTTAGCAGTGACTTGCTGCAGACCCTTGGCAAGAATGTCGACTTTAGATGCTGTTACATAGCTGCAAGAGAGAGAAATAAGTGTTATCACATAACATCATATTATGCCACTAAAATAAGAATATATATGTATGTGTGTGTAGATAGTGCTTTGCTAAATAATATAGACTCCTGACACATTAGTATTTTAGTTTAAAACAATGAAAATGAAAATATTTTTTGGGGAAATATTGGTTTTATGCTGGACAATATTTTTAAGAACAATAAAAACCTGAAATATGTTGCTTGTACATGTATTCCACCTACAGTGAGGGAAAAAAATTTGAAATCTGAATCATTCAGATGTTCATTGGCAAACTTCAGACAGGCCTGTACATGTGCTTTCTTGAGCAGGGGGACCTTGCGGGCACTGCAGGATTTCAGTCCTTCACGGCTTAGTGTGTTACCAATTGTTTTCTTGGTAACTATGGTCCCAGCTGCCTTGAGATCATCGACAAGATCCTCCCGTGCAGTTCTGGGCTGATTCCTCACTGTTCTCATGATCATTGCAACTCCACGAGGTGAGATCTTGCATGGAGCCCCAGACCGAGGGAGATTGACAGTTCTTTTGTGTTTTTTCCATTTGCGAATAATCGCACCAACTGTTATCACCTTCTCACCAAGCTGCTTGCGATGGTCTTGTAGCCCATTCCAGCCTTGTGTAGGTCAACAATCTTGTCCCTGACATCCTTGGACAGCTCTTTGGTCTTGGCCATGGTGGAGAGTTTGGAATCTGATTGATTGCTTCTGTGGACAGGTGTCTTTTATACAGGTAACAAGCTGAGATTAGGAGCACTCCCGTTAAGAGTGTGCTCCTAATCTCAGCTTGTTACCTGTATAAAAGACACCTGGGAGCCAGAAATCGTTCTGATTGAGAGGGGATCAAATACTTATTTCACACATTAAAATGCAAATCAATTTATAACATTTTTGACATGGATTTTTTTGTTGTTATTCTGTCTCTCACTGTTCAAATAAACCTACCATTAAAATTATAGACTGATCATTTCTTTGTCAGTGGGCAAACGTACAAAATCAGCAGGGGATCAAATAATTTTTTCCCTCACTGTATATCCTTTGGAAAATCAGAATTTAACATATTAAAGAAATTGCCTTAACAAGGACACAAACATAAGACAGAAAATAAATCTAATGTACCATTTAACCGTTTGTATTTGCAGTATATATATTTACTATGACACAATACATATTACTATTACATTGTTAATACACCAAGGAATTACCATTGTATAATTTGTATATTTGTCTACTGTACCTTTCTGTGCTAACCCTGTACCTTCTGTGCCAATCTTGCTTTGGCTGCAACTCTGGCATCCCCATTTGGCGTTGTGTTGCCTTCAGTTTCTCTGCAGCTGCTGTGCTTCTGTGGAAAAACTCTACTGTTGCCTTCAGTTTGTCCACAGTTGTTTTAATTTCTGCCAGAGCATCTTTAACTACCAGATGAATGGTATGTGCCAGACATGGATAGAGTGCCCATGGTACTTTCCGGATTGCAGCGGTTATGTTGCTTGCATTGTCACTGACACAACTCGCTACTTTCTCCATGACCTTCCATTCTGTTGCAATTCTGACTAGTTCCTCTGCTATATTATCAGCAGTGTGCCGGTCATTGAATTCAAAACAATCAAGCAGGCAGGACGCCATCTTGTAGTCCTCTACAAAATGGCATGTTACAGACATGAAACTACACGTTGTTCTAGAGGTCCAGCAGTCTGTAGTGAGGCAAACTGCTGATGTCTTCTCAACTCTTTTCTTTATTGCTGCCTGTAATTCCTCATACAGTTGAGAAACTATTGTGTTAGATAGGGTTGTCCTGCTTGGAAGAACATACGCTGGATTTAGAACATGACAGTAGTTTCTGAATCCCTTGTCCCCAAACATTGATAAATGGTTGGAAATCTCTGGCAACCATTTTAGCCAATTCTTCATCTTTCATCTTCTTCTTTTGAAGAGGTAATGGCCTTTGGCATGTACTGGCCTATGGAGGTCTGGGTGGCAGGTTTGGGGGGTTTTGTCTGGTAACTGTATGCACTTGCAGCACTGGATGTAGTTGCAGAGGTTTTAGCAGTGGTCCCTGACTCAGCTGTGGTAGAGGCATCGCTAGCGTCAGGTAACACACTAACAGCAAATTTCAGCTGTGGTAACAGGACTGTTGGATGTTTCGTATTTACGTGCCTGTGGAGATTGTTGGTGGAGCCAGAACGAAAGTGGATTGTTGGTGGAGCCAAAACGTCCAAATATGAGAGATTTTAGGAGTGTCACTCATGATGGCATCCTAGTAGCTACTGAATCTTTTTGTGGGTGCCACACAGTTTTTTTTTTTTTATATAGGCTATATAACAAACTAAACACATTTTCACAGGTTGTGTATATTACAACATGGTAATACGAATTAACAATTTAAAAGAAGTGTTTTACAAGATTTTAAAAAATTTTATTAAAGTTTATATGTACATTTATGAATATCCTTTCAAATTCTGTCATTGGCCAATTACAACATCGGTAAAGGGTTACGTCTTACTTATTGGGTTCACGGTTCACGATTCAGGGTATTGCTTTGGAATTATATTTTTGTTCAACATGTTTTTAACAGTAGCCAACATTGTGTACAACCAGTTTATTTTAATGATTGTGGTTTACGGTAAATGCCTTTTGTAAATGTCTTCTCTTAACACAACTTGCCTCAAACATATTTAAGAGCCAAATGCTCTTTTTCGTTCGTGAATCGGCTCCCATCGTTCACCAAAAAGAGCCATTTGTTCGCGAACGATCCATCACTAGAGAGCAGGGGGTTTTGAGAAGGCGCAGGTGAATTTTAAGAAGTCACAGAGAAATTCCACGCCACAATGTCAGTGCTCTCACATTGTAGTGTACTCTTGCGTGACTGGTCCTTTGCTCATGCGGCTTGTGTTTCTGCTCTCTCAACGTCACTTTCTGCTCTTTCGACTGAATTTTCTCTTCTCGAAGTGGCACCGGCGTGAACGCGGGTTTGGTCATCTGCATGCACAGCTTGTGTTTCAGCTCTCTTGACTCTATCTTGCGTGCTCGTGTTTTGAGACTGATGTGACGCCATAAGCCTTGGAGCCTCGGCTTCATGCGTCCCATCACTGACAGTCAAGGTAAATACAAATAATGGATCTGAAACGCACTTTCAACTATACCAAAAACAGAAGTTAGGAACATCATTAGAGGGAAAGTTTGGTAAGCTCAGGAACTGAAAGAGCCTCATGGGCCAAGGCAGATCTCCAGTGTATTGCCATACAATGCTCACCATAATGAAGAAAAGACCTCAAACAGCTGTCTGACAAATCAGAAACACTATCCAGAAGGATCTGTAGGTATGGATTTGTTAGCCACTACCATCCACAGAAGACTTAATCTACAGAACTACAGAGTCTGGATGGCAAGGTGCAAAAACACATTTGTTTTTTTGCATCTTGCCATCCAGACTCTGTAACAAATCCATACATACAGATCCTTCTGGATAGTGTTTCTGATTGGTCAGACAGTTGTTTGAGGTCTGAAATCTACTATCTAATGAATTTTTACTGGCCCAAACTGAATCAAAAAAAAAACACAATTCGATTGTATTGTACAGACGTATTGTACGAAAATAACAAATCATCAGAATATTGATTCATACCACAGTTTTGCGTGTGATCTGAGACGTGAGCTAATACAAGCAATTGCTGTTTACATAAATATGATGCAACGTACTTCATTACTTTTTAATACATAGTTATCACAATTTTACTATAAATATCATCATCAACTTTGCATGAAGATACTTGCATTTGAAGTGACAAAAGCTTCATAACAAAATAATTGAGTAAATATACTGTATTGTTACATAAATATGGCGCAATACACATTCAATCCAACAGGTGGGGTAGTCGCACTAGTTGGTTCACGGGTTTCTTGTTTGTCACTGCTAGTAAACGCTTAGGCAAGCATAGTTAACATGACACTTACTATCGTCAAGCCATATGCGTATGGTTTCTCTATTCATATTCACAGACTATGTCATGGACGTAGTCCCTGAATGGTTTTTCCCTCTTCACAACAAGGAAGGCAGTCGTAAATAGTTTTTCCATTTAGCTACGTGCCCCCTCATTCATTCAGAGCAGGCAGATGTTCATTGGTGCAGCCGCAGTGTTGTCAGCAACTTGTTTGGCTGCAATACATGCAACATGCAGCAGGGGCTTAAGAGCATGTTTTCAGTAGTTGTTCGTTCCCTTGAACAACGACCCTGCCTTATCGGCTTTGTCGGGAACGCACAACAGGTACAGCAGTACACGTGTCCCTTGCCATTATTGTTTTTGACCCACAGACATTGTTCTTTCCACTAAAACAAAAATGATCGTGTTCGTTTTGCCTTGTACAATGCCATGTTTGGGTCCCACTCTAGAGTGCGCTATGAACTATGATTGGTCAAAACAGATGAGCCATTGAATTTTATTGGTCAAAAAGATGACACCAGCAATGTACCACGTGAAGGGGAGAAGAAGCGGTACAGGCACATTTTAATGCGAGAACAAGCGAAAATTGAAGCGGGAAAAGTGACACCGAATGATACAATGAATTTAAAAGGGGACGTTGAGCTGTCTATGTCTACTTGCCTGAAGTTAGGTCTTATTGGCTCCGGCCAGCGGGCCATCGTTAATGTTGAACACTGTTGTGTTCATTGGTGATGTTATTTCTGAAGTAAAGAAATATATTTTCTAATAAAGTACATGCAGATGCCTCCAAAAACAAGGTGCTTCATCATACAGCAAGACAATGAACTCAAACATTCTGCTGTAGCAATTTGAGAGTTTTTTGGGGCCAGAAAGATAGTTATTGACTGGTTAGGTCATTCCCTAGATTAGAGTTTAGACCAAATATTAAAAAAAAACTGATGGTGGCCACATTACAGGCCTGGCAGACCATCACCAGAAAACACACCCAGCAGCTGGTTTCAAGCAGTTGTTGCATGCACCGGATATTCGATCAAATCCTAAACATAACTAATTAATTTAGACATTATCTCATATTCATTTCTACAACCCTATTTCCAAAAAAGTTGTGAAACTGCGTAAAATGCAAATAAAAACAAAATGCAAAGTGCAAATCATTTATCCCTATGTTGAATTGAAAGTAGCACAAAGACAACATATCAAATGTTGAAACTGAGAAATATTGTTTTTGGAAAAAGACATGGCAATTTTTAATTTGATGCCAGCCACAAGTTTCAAAAAAGTTGCGACAGGGGCATGTTTACCACTGTGTTGCATGACCTCTTTTAACAATACTCTGTAAGCGTTTGGGAAAAGAGGAGATGCAAGCAAGCGTCAACACCTTCATCGCCATCCATCTTTACCTACATATACAAAATATAACAATACGCTTTAGTTTCATTGTTTCATAAATCCATGACACATACTATAAAACAAAGTCACATGTTCTTTGTGTCTAAATAGGCTCATACCATATGGATACAAGCATCAGAGAAAGTGATACAGTAGTGGTAAAAACATAATGACATTATTATAAAAACTATTTGGATTTAGTAATGTAATAGTAAACTAAGTACAGTAACAGTGCCATACTATAGTAGAAATATAATGGCCAGGATGGAAAACCACATCAGACTGATGACAGCACCTGTTGCCTAGTTTGTAGATATATTTTACATTGATGGCAGCTAGTTATGTATAATCAATTAGGGTTGCACGATATTGACAAAATGTGATATTGCAATATTGATCATGAATATTAAGGTTTTTATTTTTCATTTTTCCCCCTCGAAGATTTCAGTTTGTTTTTCAATTGAATTGTTCACATTATAGGTCACATTAAAAGTGGAAAAGGTTCTGACATGATTTCTTTGTCTCATTCTTTTACATCACAATAACCTGGCATTTTAACAGGGGTGTGTAGACTTTTTATATCCACTGTATTAGCACACACCCCTTCCTAATCAAATTATTATTCCATGTGATTGATTCTGTCTTTTGTGTGGAAAACATGCAGCTCACTTCTCTATACTGTATCTCTCCTGAGGAAAATGTGATGAGGTGATGCGTCTTCATTGTGGATGACACTGGCGGTATTTCTCTACTGCTTTACTGCTCTTTCCACTTCTTCACTTCCTACATAAAACAGCTGTAGGAAGTTCACAGTTGTAAAGGTTTCTGTCAGGGCCTTGTATAACTCATGGGCATCTGGTATGTCACGGCCACTGATCACCAGCTTGTCAGCCGTTCTCTTCGAGGTCCCCCCAACGTGATCCGGGGCCCCATACCATGACAAGCTTCAAAAAAGTTCCAGGTGCCACCTTTGAGACCCCGTTTGGCCAGCTCTGTGCTGAAAAGGTAGAAGTTACCCTTCTGTTTGTATTGTGTACAGGGGCCGTCACTGAAAAAGTGTAGAGTCGACTCTTGAAGTTGTGTGAATTGAAGATGATCCAGTACCAGTTTCAAGTGTTCCCATATCGCTGGGGGGCTTTGGGGTTTAGATGGTGACACTGTGCTAATGCAAACAGGCTCTTTTTTCCCACCAATATTACAGAACGCCGGTGTGTAAAGTTGCCTTTTTGTGAGATAAGCCAAAATGGATAGATTGGATCTCTGAGCTATATATGCATGTGTAGTTCTCAGAGAAGTCGATGTGAATCAATGCCTCCTCTTGAGACATGTTGTTTTTTAGCTCCCTGTAAAATGAGTACTGCAGATTTTCTATTTTTTTACGCAGTCTCTGTTTTTTCTGGATAACTGCTGTCCTTTTTCGCGTTGCCTGAAAAAAGTCATAAAACATACTGTTTCTTTATGCATATCATGTCTTATATGTATTACATGTCATATATGGTTTACTTTTACAATTTTCTTATTTATTTCTAACTTAATCTCCTGACCTTGAAAGTCTTGACTGCAGCACTGGCTGTGGGACTGAATCTGACTTTGCAGGATTGATCAATTTCTTCAAAGCCTCTGCCTTCTCTTTTCTGTTTTTCTTTTGCTTTCTCCATTATTTTATTAGCTGACGTTTCCCTCGCTCACTTAAATCACTGATCTTTTTCTTTCTCCCTTGCTCTACATTCTGTCTCCATCTCTGCCGCTCACTTTCTAGGTATTTCTGCCTTCTCCCAGGATCTGCATCTCGACGCGCATGGCATTGTCTTTGTCTCTCAGCTGCACTTATAGGAGCCATAACAGAGGCAGAGACATCTGCAAATATCATAATTAAACATTATTCTATTAATATAAGGTATTTATCACAAATATAATTCACTAAATGGATCCCAAAAGGAAACAGTGCCACCCTGTCACATATATTCCACCCCGTCACAATGAAACCTGTGACGGGGGGAACGTGACAGGGTGGAAGGTTTCCTTCAACATTGTCTGCAGTTCTCTATATGGTCAAGGTTATGACCTTGCACAATACTGATTCATTTTGTACAATATCATGGATTTATTTTGAATATGTGTATACTATATGAATAATGACCCATATATATTCCTGAAAATAAAAAGATTTTGATTTAATGACAGTATTTTTTTGTAATATTTTGGATGCAGAGGTCATAATGGTCAGTTTGGACATGTGAAAATGTCTGTATATCAATGTAAAAAAGTGAAAAAATATTGTTTTACTCCTTTTAAATCAAATTGTCTTGTATATATTGTTAATGAGGAACTTGAGTTATTATTTGTAAGCTTTTGGAAACATTTGGCACATACAGTGTACCTTTTTTTGTATAAACCCTTTTTAAATGATATGGACACAAATGGCACCCGTTTCGTGGAATGACTCTGATGTTTATTCACAAAATATAGTACGTCTTTCCTAGATGTTCAGCTTTTTTCCATCTCTCTTCTTGTTCTTTCCAGATGTCTTTGTGCGTCTGCAAATGTCTTTGTCTTAAACAGCACATTTATATTAGACCAAACATTCAGCACGTCCCCTCCACAATTGTCTGTCTTCAAATCACACAAGTGTATTCTATATCCTAACCTTATAGGGCCTGGTATAGTGTCCCCTCTTGAGTTCTTGGCTCCACACACACTTATTGGGTTGTCTGGGGCCCCAAATAATTAATTCCAGCTGTTTGCTATACAATACCTCATATTGCACAAGTGTTGGAAATCAGCCATTTCGTATAGTGGTTGTGGTAATGAATCGCGTACCCGTTTGTCAATGGAGAGAGTAATTCAATTATTTATTGCAGCATTTGATAGTCCATTAACTCATGATGTTTCAGGCTCAATCTCTTCTCACTGTAATGCTGGTTACCAGCTGATATATACATTGAAGGGCGTGTTTACCTAGCAAAGATCAGGTTTCCAAGACAGTAACCCCCATGCCAAATGGTCAATGTAAACATTCCTGTGGTTATCAGAGTGCAACCTACAGAGAGAATCTAAACAGAGATGATTCTGTTGTTCTCATTATCTAGGCACATTCACTTCCAATGAAATGTACGTTCATATTGTAATTATTAATGCTCAGATTCCACACAAGGTAGCGTACCACTCCTCTGTGTTGTGTTCTTTTTCAAAAGTATAGAACTAAAATACACCTATATTATCAGGAAAAGACATGCTTTCTCACAAAAGATGACCACCTGTACTGTAATGCCATCATCATTTTGTCATTTAAAATTAAAAATGCTGGAGTACAGAGTCGAAACAACAAAATGTGGGTCACTGTCCAAATGCTAACTGAGTGCACTGTATAGTATATATACTGTAGAATGTACTGGAGTAGCAGTAAACTAGAATCAAACTCGTGCTGCAAAAGTTAGTCTGCTTATGTTTTAATATCTAAACAATACATTCATGTTTTTCATTAATGCTTTTGAAAGATATAGTTCAAAGATGTCTTCAATGGTCACACCTTCTTTGAGGGCACGACAGCCGTGTCCGCATACTGAAATAAACCAACGACCTTTCATTTTTACTGGCCCATCGCTCTTGACCACAAGGCTATCCATCATAATAATCCATAGCATTTGTGAAAATAGCATCAAGGTCCATGCAACAAATCATTCACTTAAAAAATTGATAAACATACATCTAGTTAGGGATGACTTCTGTTTACATAGTCATGACATCATAGCATACACAGAGGAAAGGATGCTAATAGACATACAATGTTCCTCGATCCACTAATGATTGAATGCTGCAACCAATATGTTGGCATAATACAAATGGGGAAGTTGTTGCAAATGTGCTGATGTGTAAGTACAGAGTATAAGCATAAGTACATTTAAAAATGACCAATAAAATTATACTGTTCATGAAAATGTCCTGAATATCCTTTGCACACATTCCAATTCGTAGAGATTATGTCTCAGCTAGCCCCTGTCCATCAGGCCTATGAGGTACATTGTGTGTGTACAGCGGCCAATTTCGAAAACCCAAATTTTTTTGTTTCATGTAATTAAATGTGGGTGAATGTTTAGTTAGGATTATATATCCTCTTTTCATTACAGAGCTGGAGGCTTATCACCAGATTCTGCTATCAGTGTAGTTCTCTCTCATTTATTTGAGCTTGGTCTCTTTCACGCTGATAGAAAGAAACAAGATGAGTATTCTGAATCTCTTAAAAAATTACTTGTGTGTCAAACGTTAACAAATGTAATTCTCATACTATGCTTGCTTGTTTCTGGAGCAAAAAGGGTGGGCTCAGGTGTCAGAGCTTAAAGGAGTTATTGTGTGACCAGCAACCAAAATGTTGTGAGATTGAATCCTGAGCTGACAAGGGGAAAAAACTGTTATGTTGTCTTTGTGATGGACAGTTTACATAATTTCTCCCAAAGTGCTCAATCTGGCAGCCCCCCACACTCTCCCATTTGAAGGGTTTAGGTTAAAAGGGGAATTCCCGTAGGACCTTGTGTTCAATCAGAATCATTAGGGTCATACTAAAGACTCGATTGATGGATTGATTTCTTGTCCTGTGTGTAGGAGTCTCCGGCCGGGGAACTCACTTCACCTTTAACCCCCGTGACTCCTCCCACCATGGAGAATATCAACGGGACAGATGAGGCCTGTGAAATCACACCTGAGCCCCGTCGTGAACCATCTCACAACGCACTAGCCTTCACACACAGGTAACACCCAGGGGTGTTAATGGGGTTGTGCAGTGCTTTTGTGTGTGCGTGTGTTTGGTTGTGTGGTTATATCTGTGTGTGGTTTTGTAAATTAGTTAAAACATAAGCACTGTAAATCTGAAATTTTCTGTCCTTCCAAGTTGAACCCTGTTTTCTACTCTACTCTGAAGAACAAAAACATGTTATTTTGTTTTCTTGTCAGGGGTAGAGAGGAATGATAAAACAACTGCCTGTTATTTGATCATTTTGAGCTCACAGGAAATACTTCCAACTTGGCAAAAGAGAAAAAAGGGATACACATGGCTGAATAAGATAAGGTGTGTGGGCAATAGTTGAGTATAGCAAAGGACTGAAAGTGTGTCACTCAGTGCTCGATGTTTGTTTGCGTGTGTGTCAAATCTTGGTTTTGTCATGTTTATTAAATGAAAATGAAAATGTTACTCTTTAAATCCTCCTTTATTTGTATCTTTTTTCTGGGAGCATTATAAAACCTGTCTGGTTTGCTCTTTCTGATAGCTTTCTATGCAGGTTCTAAAATAAAAGCTCTTTACATTCCCTACCACAGCAACCTCTATAGCTACTTACACACTGACTACCACCTCTATACTGTAGCGTACAGATTAAATCACATTCTCAAAGTCTACATAATTTACAGTACACTTTTATCGGAATGATTGATCCTTCTTGTATATATCCTTCTGTTAAAAGCAGATGTGTCTAAATGTCTCATCAAACATTGCTGAAATGGTTGTTCTCTTACTAAATGTTATCGTAATGGTATTTTGAAATAACCAATTATTAGGGCAGTTGACACATTTGTTTTTCCAATTGATATTAATGAATAAGTTGTAACACTGAATGTTGTTTTGTAAAAATGGACATGGTAACCCCTCAGAGCCTTGTCTGATGTTTAATCTGAGTATATTCTTGTAATTTTAACAGTCCTCTATTTTAAAGGGCGTGTTGTCTTACCATTCCTTTAATACCTTCCTTAAAGTGTTTTTATCATGTTTACAGTAGTTTACAGTACGTCAAGATTTGGGGCAATGACTACTGCCAAATTTACATTTGTGTAAAGGGTCAATGGTCAGATTCTGCATATTTATAAGAATCATAAGATATCGAACTAAGAGTTGTTATCAAATAATCCAAGTCATACCTTGTAGGACTAGATGTAAAGTTCTTCTGAAGTTGCGGTTGGTGAGTTTATGTAATCACTGCTTATATAACATGCAGTGGGAGTAAGAGAAAGAGAAGGGGAGAGTGGGAGGCAGAGAGAAAGTAAGGAGTTGCCAGGGAGAGCGAGGTGCAGTGTCTAAGGACCTGTGTGTGAGTCACTACCACCTAAACATGAGCTAATTGAAACTACATATATTGTACAACGCACACACACACTCACACATCCACAGACACACACACACATTCTCACATACAGACAGGCTATTTCTGCACTTACAGGACTCTTCAGAATTTTAATTTTGTCACTTCTAGATAGGCCTAGAAGTTCAAAAATAACATTAATATCTGGCTGAGTATCAAAGGATGTGGTCAGAGACACATTATTTGGTGAAATTCTACTCAAGTCTGGACAAAATCAGGCAGCCGAAAACCTATACAGTGGCTGATGTCATCGCTTTTCTGCACTCGATTCAGCAGAAAAGTTGTTTTGGGATTGAGAGGCTCCTTTTAACTATGAAGCTTGTTTATAAAGAAGTGTGTGAGGAAAGTGCTGGCCACACACTTACATGCTAGCCAGATGACTAAATGTTTAAGTTTGGATTATTTGCTGTCTACAAAAGTTAGCTAGTAATCTGGTTAGCTACATTAGTTAGCCACAGTACTTCCATGAAGTTCTTGTATTAATACAGTATCTTATTCCTTAAAAAATGTATAACAAGTGTAGAAACAGCCACAATCACGCACGCTCAACACACACAGACGGACGGACCAAGATGACAGCCACAAACAAGTATACCAAGTAAAACAAATATTTTTAGTGCATAAATAATATTTTGGGTGATCTCTGTTTAACCTGGCTGTAAAAATCCCTATGAATGTGCTTCGTATTTATTAACGTCATCAACCAGTTGATCTGTGTATTGTTGATTTTTTAAAATTCTACATTACTTATAGTTGATTCATTATGTACTGTTAAGTTCTGTTTTGTTCTGTTTGGATTTTGCCTTTGTTCTTGAACGTAACCTGTTCTGTTTTTTTCCCATTGTTCTTGAATGTAGCTTGTCCTTCTGTTGTTATTGTTTTCCCCTGTGTCTTGTTATCTCCTTATTTAGCATGCCCAGTTCTGTTCAGCCTTTGTTGGGTCATTGTGTCTCTTGCTTGCTGTTGTGTTGTTTTCTCGCCTGCCTGATTCCTGTTGTTCTGTTGTTTTCTCACCTGCCCTAGTTTGTTTTCATTAAAGGCATCGTTAACTCCGCATCTGGCGTCCTGCATACCTCAAATCCATGTACATTCAGCAACTATATTAACTCACAGTAGTGCAGTCAGTTTTTTGATAGTTTGCTTTCATGTTAACATTCTGTAGTGAGGCAATGACATACATGACACAGTACACAATTTTCAGAGACCCGGGTCAAAAATCCTGGATTGCATTTTTTTGGGTTACATTAGTTGAGAGGACCTCTGTTTTTCACAAATATAGTAGTACATGTGTACACACACAAACTCGTACATACAGTGGATATAAAAAGTCTACACACCCCTGTTAAAATGCCAGGTTCTTTTGATGTAAAAGAATGAGACAAAGATAAATCATGTCAGAACTTTTTCCACCTTTAATGTGACCTATAATGTGAATAATTCAATTGAAAAACAAACTGAAATCTTTGAGGGGGAAAAATAAAAACTCACAATAACCTGGTTGCATAAGTGTGCACACCCTCTTATAACTGGGGATGTGGCTGTGTTCAGAATTAACCAATCACATTCAAACTCATGTTAAATAGAAGTCATTACACACCTGCCTTCATTTAAAATTACTATGATTAATCACAAATAAAGTTCAGCTGTTCTAGTAGGATTTTCCTGACATTTTCTAAGTTGCATCTCTGAGCAAAAGCCGTGGTCTGCAGAGAGCTTCCAAAGCGTCAGAGGGATCTCATTGTTGAAAGATATCAGTCAGGAGAAGGGTACAAAAGACCCTAATTCCGAATTAGCGCTTTTGTACAAAAGGGTACAAAAGCGCTAATTCCGAAACCGGCTACGACTGCATCACCGCGATCAATAATAGTGAACTTTTTACAATTCTATTTCAAAGAGATGGTCCTTCAGAAAGCCTGGAAGAAGAAGATTGAAATCGGTGGCAAGCGAGTTTACTTTGATAACGACTATGCAGCTGACATCGTTGAGAAGCGCAAAGCATATGGGCCAATCAAAGCAGCACTGAAGGAAAGGGGGATCCGATTCAAGACACCCTATACGAAGATGCGTGTGCACTGGGACTCAGGACTGCAGATCTATGGGAGTGCGGATGAAGCGGCCCAGGACCTGACTAAACGTGGATTCCACGTGACGATGACCACGTCGAAGATGAACGCTGCAATGGCTATAGAAGAAAGTCTGAATGAGCTGTTGCCATGGAAACACATCAACACTTCGGGCAGAGCAGCTCAAAGCGCAAGAGAGAGGCTCACAGAGTTCAGAAGAGACCTGCCACTACATAGTTAGAAAGATACGCATGGCCCAGAGGAAGAATAAATGAGGCTACAAATATTATCAAAATAGCCTAAGCCTTTTAATTATCTGCCTCAGGGCAGGTTTTTCAGGCAGGCAACCCTGGGCCTATGGCTGCTTCCTTTCTGTTTGTTTTTGAATCTATTTCCCTTTTGATGGTCCGCTACAATTTGAAGTCATACGACTTCTGACCTAACCCAACCAGTTTGTGAAACTGACTGAGGAACTGGCTTAAGCGCTATATGTTGGACATTTCTAGTGAAAATGAGTACTTTCTCATTACTAGGGAGGGCCCCTACAAATATGAGGCACTTTTCCCTCCTCCCACCAACAGGGACCATAAAGGATGGGAAAATCCATCCTTGTTTTTGGAAGTCACAAAGTTCTGTGTTCTGTTGATGTTCCATAATTTCTTTACCTTTGTTATGTTGAGGTCTGGATTGCAAACTTTCATCAGTGGCAATGATAGAGAATAACATTAAGATACTGTCATTGAATGTTAATGGTCTTAATAATCCCATTAAAAGGCGGAAGGTAATGTCCAGGTTAAAGAAGCACAAATCTCAAATTATATATCTACAAGAAACACATTTGTCTGGGCAGGAAAGTGAGAAACTTAAGAGGTTTGGTTATAACAATACATTTTATAGTTCTTTTCACCATGGGTGTAGAAGAGGTGTGACTATACTAATTTCAGACTCAGTAAAGTGATTTGCGATAAGGAGGGAAGATTTATTATTGTAAAAGGAAAACTAGAAAATGAAATAGTGACACTGGTTCATGTTTACGCTCCTCCCAACAGTGGAAAACATTTCTTCAAAACTCTGCTCAACAACATAATTCTGGAAACAGATGGCATATGGATATGTGGGGCCGACTTTAATATTGTGATGAATAATAAACTAGATACAACAAACAATAAGAAAAAAATCAACCATGTTACTAAAATGATTAAAACTGCATTTAAAGAATTTGGTATAGTGGACCTTTGGAGAGAATTTCATCTCTCTAAAAGGGACTACACTCTACTCTGCCCCTAACGATAGCTACTCCAGAATTGACTACCTTTTTATGAATAAAAATGACTTGTACCGAGTGAAGGAATGTGAAATTGAAGGTGCAGACATATCGGATCATTGTGCAGTTTACCTAAAGCTCCAGCTGAAACCACAAGAGAAAAGTAAATTGTGGACACTAAATGTTGGAATTTTGAATGATAAAACAATAGCCGAAGAGTTAAAAAAAGAGATCAAACTATATCTAGCTGAAAATGACAATGGAGAGGTTAGCCCTGTCATTTTGTGGGATGCCCTTAAAGCAGTCTTGAGAGGGAAATGTATAGCTAAGACAGTGTCTATTAAAAAAGCTAGAGATGAAGCATTGAAGAAAGAAAAGGAGAAGCTATTTGAAATTGAACAACTTCATAAGAGCACACATAATCCCTCATTATTACCTAGAATTAAAGAAGTTAGGGATAATATAGATAAAATATTAAGCATAGAAACTGAAAAGAAGATTAGATTTTTAAAACAATCCTATTATGAAGTGGGTCCAAGGGCTACCAGATTACTAGCAAAAAGATTAAAAAAGCAACAGGCTGATAGAACAATTCATAAAATACGAGATATAGTCACAAACCAGTTGACCTATGAACCCAAAGAGATTGGATCAAATTTTATGAACTATTATAAAAATCTGTATAGCCAACCTCCATCAGCTACCACTGACCAAATGAGAGCGTGTCTAGAGACCATTGACTTACCAGCAATTGGGAAGAAACAGAATGATCTTCTGACTTCACCCATTACAACATCAGAAATAGAGGAAGCAGTAAGTAGATTAAAAGCAAACAAATCTCCGGGTAGTGATGACCTACCACCTGAATGGTACAAAACATTCAGGGAACAACTTATACCATTACTTGAGTCATCTCTTAATTATACACTTGATCATGGCAAACTCCCACCATCCTGGAAGGAAGCAGTAATAACAGTGATTCCTAAGGGGAACAACAAGGAGACCTGCTCAGGTTACAGACCGATATCTATAATCAATGTAGATTATAAATTATACACCTCAGTTATTAACAAGAGATCTGAGCCATTTATGAGTGACATCATAGATGAGGAACAAACAGGCTTTATTAAGGGGCGCCAAACCCATGATAATATAAGAAGAACCCTACATATTATTGAATATGTTAGGCATAACAATACCAGTGCAGCCTTAATAAGTCTTGATGCTGAAAAGGCATTTGACTGCGTTAATTTCTATACCAGTCACTTAAGAAATTTGGATTGAATAAGAAGGCTGTTCAATGCATTAAGATACTTTATCAAAAGCCAACTGCAAGAACAAAAATTAATGGTAGTCTAACTGAGAGTATACAGTTAGAAAGATCTGCCAGACAAGGTTGCTGCTTATCACCAACATTGTTCGCAATTTTTATAGAACCCCTGGCGCAAGCAATTAGGCAGAATACAGATCTGAAATGGATAATGGTTGAGAATGAAGACCACATCATTGGTCTTTTTGCTGATGATGTGATCTGCTATTTAGAAGACCCAGACACATGCCTTCCCATATTAATTAATCAACTCGAGACGTTTGGTTTCTATTCAGGATATAAGTTAAACTTGGCTAAAACACAAATCTTAACATTGAACTATCTACCATCCAAAAATATACAACAAAAACACATTCTTAACTGGAATGCAGCTACAATGAAATACCTTGGGGTTACTTTAACAAGAGGAATGGAGGATCTGTATGAAGCCAACTATGTTAAAGTGGATAAATCCATCAGAAATGATGTAGAGAGGTGGAGTGTCCTTTCTTTGGACTTTAGTTCCCGAATAGAGACTATAAAAATGAATATCCTTCCCTGACTACTCTACCTGTTTCAGTCACTGCCCATTGAGTTACCTGAGAAACAATTTAGAACATGGGATAGAGTTATCTCAAGGTTTATATGGAGTGGTCAAAGGCCAAGAATCAAGTATGAAACTTTACAGCTTGGAAAACATAAAGGAGGTATGGCCCTACCAAGTCTTAAGGAATATTTTTAAGCAGCACAAATTAGACCTGTAGTCTCCTGTTGTGCTAAGGATTACGAGACAAAATGGAAAAACCTAGAGCAATATGTACAAGGGAGGGAAATTCCCTTTAAGTCTTATTAGGGATGAAGGGGAAGTTAGGGATCTATTTAAACAGATAGATGTTATCACCCAGTTTTCACAAATTGTGGTACAGCATAGTACGAAAATATAAATTAGAGGCAGATCTCCCACTACTTAGATGGATAGCTTATGACAGATACTCCACCCCAAATACTCTTGACCAGAGATTCCAACATTGGATACCGAGTGGAATAACAGCACTGTGTACAGTAACAAAGGACGGGAATTTCATGAGTTTTCAAGAGTTGAAACAAAACTTTACATTGTGCAACCAGGATCATTTCAGATACTAGCAATTAAGGGATTTTTATGTGAAGGAAGTAAAACCTAAAGTAAACTTGGGAAAAATGGTATAATTAGAACTATAATAGGAATATACAATTCAAGGAAGTACAGAGTAATATCTACATTATACCAGCAACTGATGGAGAGGAAGGGAAATACAACATCATATGTCAAGCAGAAGTGGGAAAAAGAGCTAGGTATGAATTTTTCTGGGGACGACTGGTTGCATATATGGAATACACAACAATCTACCACATCGTCGTGTATATGGAGGGAATTCTGTTGGAAGTATGTAATAAGATTTTTCATTACACCTAAAATTAGGAGCAAATTTCTGTCAGTGCCCCAACTATGTTGGTGACATTGTGGAGCGGTAAATGTAAACCATTTGCATGTCTTTTGGCTCTGCCCAAAAATGTTTTTTTATGATTAGGGCTGGAACTGTATCCAATCCATACTATTCCACATTTTCGCAAACAAAAGTATTATTAAAGATAATTAAATTTTAGATCAACTGCACCCTTAACATGAATGTAAATTATATATACAGGTGCTGGTCATAAAATTAGAATATCATCAAAAAGTTGATTTATTTCAGTAATTCCATTCAAAAAGTGAAACTTGTATAATGTATACATTCATTCCACTCAAACTGATATATTTCAAGTGTTTATTTCTTTTAATTTTGATGATTATAACTGACAACTAATGAAAACCCCAAATTCAGTATCTCAGAAAATTAGAATATTGTGAAAAGGTTCAATATTGAAGACACCTGGTGCCACACTCTAATCAGCTAATTAACCCAAAACACCTGCAAAGGCCTTTAAATGGTCTCTCAGTCTAGTTC
>JACXGI010010096.1:0-28530 GCA_016801175.1 Esox masquinongy | reverse complement strand
TATCTTTCAACAATGAGATCCCTCTGATGCTTTGGAAGCTCTCTGCGGACAATGGCTTTTGCTCTGAGATGCAACTAAGAAAATGTCAGGAAAATCCTACTAGAACAGCTGAACTTTATTTGTGATTAATCAGAGTCACTTTAAATGATGGCAGGTGTGTAATGACTTCTATTTAACATGAGTTTGAATGTGATTGGTTAATTCTGAACACAGCCACATCCCCAGTTATAAGACGGTGTGCACACTTATGCAACCAGGTTATTGTAAGGTTTTTATTTTTCATTTTTCCCCCTCGAAGATTTCAGTTTGTTTTTCAATTGAATTGTTCACATTATAGGTCACATTAAAAGTGGAAAAAGTTCTGACATGATTTATCTTTGTCTCATTCTTTTACATCACAAAACCTGGCAATTTCACAGGGGTGTGTAGACTTTTATATCCACTGTACACTTTAACATCATGATAATTTGATTTCAAATCCAAACTGAGAGTATAGGGAGAAAATAAATTAATATAGAGCATTATACAGTTGTGCTCAAAAGTTTGCATACCTTTGTAGAATTAATAATATATGTACCATTTATAAAGAAATCATGAGTGAGCAGGCAAATCACCATTCTTTTATTTCTTATGGGATTCACATTCAACTGTAGGTTATAACAGAATTGCACAATCATAAAACAAAACATGCCAACAAAGAAAAAAATGAAATGATCCCTGTTCAAAAGTCTGCATACCCTTAGTTTTTAATACTGTGTATTGCCCCCTTTAGCATCAATTACAGTGTGCAGTCTTTTGTAATAGTTGTCTATGAGGCTCCGAATTCTTGCAGGTGGTATAGCTGCCCATTTGTCTTGGCAAAATGCCTCCAGGTCATGCAAAGTCTTAGGTCGTCTTGCATGAACCGCATGTTTGAGATTTCCCAAAAGTGGCTCGATGATATTAAGGTCAGGAGACTGTGATGGCCACTCCAGGACCATATTGTAACCATATTTTTTGTGGCATTGGCGCAGTAAAGGCTTCTTTCTGGCAACTCGACCATGCAGATCATTTTTGTTCAAGTATCATCGTATTGTGCTCCTTGAAACAACCGCACCGTCTTTTTCCAGAGCAGCCTGTATTTCTCCTGAGGTTACCTGTGGGTTTTACTTTGTATCCCGAACAATTCTTCTTGCAGTTTTGGCTGAAATCTTTCTTGGTCTACCTGACCTTGGCTTGATATAAAGAGATCCCTGAATTTTCCACTTCTTAATAAGTGATTGAACAGTACTGACTGGCATTTGCAAGGGTTTGGATATCCTTTTGGGTCCAAACCTTTTTTTCATATCCTTTTCCATCTTTATAAAGTTCCATTACCTTGTTACTCATGTCTTTCGACAGTTCTTTTCTGCTCCCCATGGTTCGGTATCTAGGCTGCTCAGTGCATCCACGTGAGAGCTAACAAACTCATTGACTATTTATACACAGACTCTAATTGCAATTTAAAAAGCTACAGGTGTGGGAAATTAACCTTTAATTGCGATTTTTACCTGTGTCTGTCACCTTGTGTGTCTGTCACAAGGCCAAACATTCAAGGGTATGTAAACTTTTGATCAGGGCCATTCGGGTGATTTCTGTTATCATTATGATTTAAAAAGGAGCCAAACAACTATGTGATAATAAATGGCTTCATATGATCATTAGTTCATAATATGGAGTATAGAACATCTGGGATTGTTAAATTAACCTTCCAACTTTACTGTAGTAATGCAACATTTAATGTGTGTCTAAACAGGAGAAGGCCTTGAGAATTTCTGGAAGGTTCTGCTGGAGGGTAAGAACTGTGCAGTACCGATCCCAAAGGAGAGGTTTGACTATTCCCAGTGGTACGACCCTGATAACAACAAAGTGGGAAAATCATGCACAGCTAAGGCAGCGCTCATTGATGGGTAAGTATGTAAATAACTGTTGCTTGATTGGAGTTAATATCCATTTATAAACAGTTATACTTATATATTTTTGTGGGTGTGGTTACGGTTAGCACGCCAAATTCATTTGCAGGCTGAAACATATCACATGACATGCTGTAGTACATAAATGAATGGGAAGACCATTTTGGCAGGTGGCAAAAACTACAAAAAAACATCACAATGTATCTTTCAGAAATATATTTTTGCCCGAAAGCTTTTGGCTTTGATTTCATTAGGGTACTCTAATGTCCCCTAGAAATAAGTTTACAATGAGATGTTGAAAATTAAAAAAAAAGTCTTTAACAGGCTGTCACCACATACTGTATTACGGTCAAACTAACTTAAAAAATGTCTTATAATTTTCACAGGTTCAATGAGTTTGATCACAAGTTCTTTGGTATCACTGAGTCTGAAGTGGAACAAATGGACCCACAGCAGAAATACCTTCTTCAGTGTACATATAGAGCTCTGGAAAATGCTGGGATTCCAATGGAAAAGGCCAGCGGCACCAGAACAGGGGTGTATTTGGGTAAGTTGTATTTGGGTAACAATATCATTTGATATTTAGTAATTTGCTGTTACTATGTGTACTAAAAAAATTTAATAACATTTTAGAGCAAAATTATAAAAATAAAGGATGAATAAAATTCTCGATCGGGGACAGAATTTGTTCAGGTTCCTGTTGGTTCTGGACTGGATGCACTGGTACCACTTGATGTGTGTTGATAGAGAGGAAAGTCTATAGCTTGGCTGGCTGGAGTCTTTGATCATTGTCAGGGCCTTCTTCGACACTGCCCCCTACAGAGGTCCAGAATGACGTGAAGCTCTTGAATAAATTACAGCCCCGTTGTAAAAGCCATTTAATTGCTGTGTAATCTACTTTTGTACCACTAGGTGGCATTACCTTATATGGGACTTAACCAGGTGTGCATGCCGTGTGAGGCGTACAGTTTTCTTACCGTGGGTATGGCGTCTGCAGGTATTGTAGCAGTAACAGGTGTAGATTGGCTACATAAGTTGTAACTGTATGGTCGAGGTTTAACAGCAAGAAACATTACATTTGCCAGTAATAAACTGAGCAATAACTCAAAGGAAACGTCTGGACATTGTAACTGGAATATGCACTTTACCTCCGATGCCTATGTCACGCGTAATCCAAGTTCGCCGACCACGGTGACTTATTGGAAGGCCGTTATACGTGAAGTTCTTGAATAAATTACCACGTGGATGGTGGCGGCCTCTTCCCTCTGTTTCCTTTAGGTATATTTGTTCGTGGGGCAAGTTTGTTTATCCTGACTAGAGAGACCAGCACACACGTTTCCAGGCCCGTACATCAAACAGGGCAGCTGGCGCACATGTTACAAATGACATGCATTTACACCTATAGACCAATCAGTACCATTTGAGCACTTAAAATATTTTTAGCAATTCATGAGGTTGCTACAAAATGTACCTAAAAATATTTTTTTTGTCCAAAATCAATATAAACCATAATTAATCACTATATTGCTCTCTATAGTATTATGACATTTCTTTATTTGTAATCAAAGACATTTTGATTAATTATTTGTCTGTTTTCTTGAAGGGTTTATGAACAGAGATTATGAGCTATCTGCTGCAGCTGGTAACCTAAATATAATCAACCACTGGACGGGCACGGGACTAGCTATGAGTATAGCAGCCAACCGCATCTCCTACGTCTTCAACTTCACTGGACCCTCAGTGTCCATCGACAGCGCCTGCTCTTCATCCCTGGTTGCACTTCACTTTGCTTGTCAAGCCATCAGACAAGGTTGGTAATGCATCAAATTTACAAGGTTGTTAATGCATCGTATTTACAAGGTTGGTAATGCATCGTGTTTACATTACATGTGCATGGAACATTTTGTCAATCAATATTAGAATTTAATCTTGGTTCCCTGAGGAAGGGAACGAGTTATGACACGCTAGGGGACAACACTGGTCTCAATGTCAACAGTGAAGAAGCAACTCCAGTCTTCTTCATTCCAGGGTCTGTGTTCTTTTGCCCATCTTAATCTTTTCTTTTTATTTGCCAGTCTGAGATATGGCTTTTTCTTTGCAACTCTGCCTAGAAGGCCAGCATCCCGGAGTCGCCTCTGCACTGTTGGTGTTGAGACTGGTGTTTTGTGGGTACTATTTAATGAAGCTGCCAGTTGAGGACCTGTGAGGCATCTGTTTCACAAACTAGACACTCAAATGTATTTTGGTTCAATCATGGTTCAATTAGATTAGATTAGATTAGATTCAACTTTACTGTCATTGAACAAATACAGTACAACGAAATGCAGTTTGTGTCTAACCAGAAGTGCAAATAGAAACAGGGCAGAAAACTATGTATCAAGTAGGAATGTTACATTGGAATGTATAGATGTGCATTGTATGCAAATGCAGTACAAATGGCAATTCTAGATGTGCAATGAAGGCAATAGAGGAGGGCAGAACATTTACAAGTATTAAGTATAATGTATGTTACAAGTGGGATAAATTGCTGCGCGGGCACAAATGGCAATTCTAAATGGCATTCAGAATGTGCAATCGAGGCAAATTGAAGGAGTAAGGTAGCATGTGCAACTTAAATGCAGGGATAGCAGCAATGAGGTTCCCGAGCTTGACATATATATGTAACTGAAAGAAAATGCAAGTACAGTGGCAATTCTAAATGTGCCATGAAGGCAAATTGAAGATGCAAGGTGCATGTGCAACTGAAATGCAGGAATAGCAGCAATGAGTTCTACACGTACCAAAAACTTCCTTATCAGACTTGCAAGGCAGAGTCCAGTAGTACAAAGGGTGGGTAAGATTAGTGCTGGATCACAGAGTTCAGCAAAGTTACAGTAGTTACAAAGTTACTGCCTACTGGTGCAGGAACGAAAAGACTTGTACCACCTGGCTGATGGGAGGAGGGCAAACAGTATGTGGCATGTATGTGAAGGGTCCCTGATAATGCAGCGTGTCCTGTGCAGACACCACTTGCACTGGAGGTCTATGATGGCAGGAAGCTGGCCACCATTGATGTGCTGGGCGGTTTTCACCACCTGTTGCAGGGCCTTCCGGTCGGCTACGGAGCAACCGCTAAACCACACTGTGGCGCAGTTTGTCAGAATGCTCTTGATTGTGCAGTGGTAAAAGTTCAAAAGTATTTTCGAAGACAGACGGGCCTTCTTCAGCATCCTCAAGAAGTACAGGCACTGCTGCGCCTTTTTGACCAAGGCTGAGGTGCTGAGGGACCAGGAGAGGTCCTCGGAGATGTGTACACCCAGGAAGTTTAGGCTAGACACGCTCCACCTCAGTCCCATCGATAAGAATTGGGGCATGACTGCAGCCTTTGGACTTCCTGTAATCCACAATGAGCTCCTTGGTTTTCAGGGCCAGGTTGTAATCAGCGCACCATGCTGCCAGGCACTTGACCTCCTCCCTGTAGGCTGACTTGTCATTGTCACTGATCAGGCCTACCACCATGGTGTCATCTGCGAACTTCATGATGGTGTTGGAACTGTGTACAGGAACGCAGTCGTGGGTGAAGAGGGAGTACAGGAGTGGGCTCAGCACGCAGCTTTGTGGAACACCAGTGTTCAGGATCAGGGTGGAGGAGGTGAAGTTGTCCAACCTGACAGACTGGGGTCTGTTGGTTAGGAAGTCCAAGGTCCATTGCAGAGAGAGGGGCTGATCCCTAGGTCATGGAGTTTGTTGACCAGCCTAGAGGGGATGACCGTGTTGAATGCTGAGCTGAAGTCTATGAATAGCATTCTCACATAGGTGTTGGTTTTGTCCAGGTGGGTCAGGGCAGAGTGTAAAGCTGTGGAGATGGCGTCCTCTGTAGACCTGTTCGACTGATAGGCAAACTGGTAGGGATCCAATGTTGGAGGGAGGGAGGACTTAAGGTGGGCCAGAACTAGTCTTTCAAAGCACTTCATGATCGTGGGGGTGAGTGCAACAGGCTGAGAGGGGGGGTCGCCCGGGGGGAATACAGCTTTAATGGCTGGATCTTTGTTGTCCCTGTCGAAGCGGGCGTAGAACCTGTTTAACTCATTGGTGATGGAGATGTCATTGGATTAGGGTGTAGTGTTCTTTGGCAAAATACTGGCAAATGTGTCAGGGATCAGAGTTGTCACTGAAGTGCTCCTCAATCCACAGCTTGTGGTCATTTTTAGCCATCTTGATGCCCCTTTTCAGGTTGGCCCTGGATGAGCTGTAGGCCTCTACATCGCTGGATGTGAACGCAGCGTCGCGGGCCTTTAACAGTTGTCGGACACTCACTGTTCATCCAAGGCTTCTGGTTGGGGAAGGTCATTAATTAGTTTATGGGTGGTGACATCTTTAGTGCAGGTGTTGATGTAATCCAGAACGGAGAAAGCATATGTTTTAATGTCCGTGTGGGAGTCAAGGGTGGCTTGAGTGGCAAACAGTCTCCAGTCTGTGTGTTGAAACCAGTGTTGTAGAAGTGAGTCTGCTTCCTCTGCCCACATTTTGACTGAACTCATTCATGGTTTCATGTTTTTGATGAGGGGTAAATAATTGGGAAGTAGGAACAGTGAGAGGTGGTCAGACTGTCCCAGATGGGGGAGGGGAATGGCTTTGTAGGCCTCTGGAATGTTTGTATACACCTGGTCTAGTGTATTGTCTCCTCTGGTGGAGCAGAAGACATATTGGTGGAATTTGGGAAAACTGTTTTCAGATTTGAGTGATCGTGGCATGTAGGTTGCAGTAACAAAAATAGATGTAAACTTCCGGGACAAGTAAAAAGGCCTGCACATTATGATCAGGTACTCCAGATTGGTTGAGCAGTGACTCCCGGTTATGTTAGTGTCTGTACACCATGCTTTGTTTACATAAATGCACAGGCCACCTCCTCTGGTCTTACCAGAGTCCTCCGCAGTCCAATCAGCTCTGAAGACAATGCACCCGTCCAGATCAGTGGCATTGTAAGGTATGTTGTTGTGTAGTGACATTTCAGTGAAAATCATGATGCTGCAATCCATAATACTTTTTTGTGAGATGATTCTTAGTCGAATTTCATCCATTTGTTTGTACGTTAGCGAGGAAAACGCTAGGTAGTGAAGACTGATGGGGGGTAGCATTAGCCTAGCTTGAAGGCCACCTTGCCTCCCTCGCCTTGGTTTACGGTCTCTACGCCACCTATGTGCGCTTCCTATCGACGCCATTGTATGCATCTCCCGGGGTGTCTTTGTGATCTCCAGTGGGAGATCAAGGAGCACAATACGACGATACTTGAACAAAAATGATCTGCATGGTCGAGTTGCCAGAAAGAAGCCTTTACTGCGCCAATGCCACAAAAAAGCCTGTTTATGCCCGACAACACCTTGACACGCCTCACAGCTTCTGGCACCCTGTAATTTGTAGTGACAAGACCAAAATAGAGCTTTATGGTCACAACTATAAGCGCAATGTTTGGAGAGGAGTCAACAAGGCCTGTAGTGAAAAGAATACAATTCCCACTGTGAAGCATGGTGGTGGCTCACTAATGTTTTGGAGGTATGTGAGCTCTAAAGGCACGAGGAATCTTGTGAAAATTGATGGCAATGAATGCAGCATGTTATCAGAAAATACTGGCAATTTGCATTCTTCTGCACGAAAGCTGCACATGGGACGCTATTGGAAGTACCAGCACGACAATGACCCTAAGCACAAGGCCAAGTTGGCCCTCCAGTGGATACAGCAGAAAAAGCTGAGGGTCCTGGAGTGGCCATCAGTTTCCTGACCTTAATATCATCAAGCCACTCTGGGGAGATCTCAAATGTGCGGTTCATGCAAGACCACCAAAGACTTTGCATGACCTGGAGGCATTTTGCCAAGACGAATGGGCAGCTATACCACCTGCAAGAATTCGGGGCCTCATAGACAACAATTACAAAAGACTGCATGCTGTCATTGATGCTAAAGGGGGCAATACACAGTATTAAGAACTAAGGGTATGCAGACTTTTGAACAGGGGTCATTTCATTTTTTTTCTTTGTTGCCATGGTTTGTTTTATGAATGGTACATATATTACCAATTCTCCAAAGGTATGCAAACTTTTGAGCACATCTCTATATATATGAACAGTATATATTGGGGGTGGGACAATATGATAATTTCATGCCATGGTGATCCTGGCCAAAAATATCCCAATTTATAATATATCCCGATTAATAACAATCCCAATAACAACTCTGGTTTCTAGCGCAAAACGGCTCATCGGATATTCTTCCATTACATAAATATTGTTCTTGTGCATTTAAAAATCCATTACGATAAAATAATATGAAAGAAGGTTTTTAATAATGACTATAAATATTTTATAGTTTTTAACTAATACTATAATAACATGTAAATCTCTAAATGTATATGGTTGCCAGCTTCATTGACATTACATTGCAGAGGATGTTTAGTGGCATTTAGAATTGCCATTTGTACTGCATTTGCCTTCATTGCACATTTATACATTGCACATCTGTATATGTCACATCTGTAACATACATTATACTTAATACAAGTGCATTTTCTCCCTCTTCTATTCGCACTTCTTGTTAGATGCTAACTGCATTTCGTTGCAATGTACTTGTACTTGTTCACTGACAATAAAGTTGAATCTAATCTAAAAAAAAAAAAATATTGAGATATGCGCTTCACCAGTTAAATAAAACAAGTAGTCAGGAACACTTCGGTGACTGGCAAGAGATTTTTCAAGTCACTTATCTGAGGATCAGGGTTGAAAATAGATTTCATTTCTTACCAGTACTGACCTGTGGGTGCATGCACTTCCGTGTGCATTTTATGTGCCTTATTAGCTAAGGATAGGCCTATTTGATGTGTCACTTTATAATAACTATAATTCATTATAACAGCTCCCTGTCATGTTGTGTGCATCATGTATTGTGCAGATCATGCAGATCGACAATGTTATTTTGGCCTGCGAAAATGATATTCTGTTTGTCTTCTCTTGTAATTTTCAGTAGGAAAGCGTTAACAATTAGCCTACAATATAAACAAAATTATAATTAGAAAGAGATATGAATAATAATGTATTCATACATATTTTCTATAATTTGCAGTTTAACAGTTTTTTTCTGCATGCATTGTAGCTGCATGTCTTGTCTCTAGGATATCATTGGTTTGTTTGAGCTCAACATTGTTTCAACTGCTTATTTTCCGTGGTAATGGAATGGACAGGTATTTGCATATAGCGGGAAGTGGAGACGTGATCAGAAGCTTTTTTTGTAAACTACTAAGTGTAGTAGTTAGACTTGGAATTGGAAAAGTAGTTTATTCTTTATATCATTACAATTGACAATATTCTTCTAGTTACGCTAGCAGAGCCATTTGGCTTCATTGACCATACATTGCAGAGGATGTTTAGTGGCGTAGTGCAGCGTGAGATGAGATGTGCGCTCCACTTGTAAAATGAAACAAGCAGTCAGGGAAAGTTCAGCGACTGGCAGAACGTTTTCAAGTTACTCGTGAGGATTATCCCGATTTACGATTAACCGGATTATGGAATTTCTCCACAATTTCATAATCGTGAGTATTTTCCATCGTGATTAGTACTTAAATCATCTATCGTCCCATCCCTATTATATATATATATTATAATTTGATAAAGGTATATACAGTACATGCTGGATGATATAACATACATATTTCTTTTGCATTCATTCATCAGGTGATTGTGAGATGGCTCTCTGTGGGGGTGTGAGCTGTATCATACAGCCAATTGTCTTTGTGGCTCTCAGCATGGCAAAGATGATTTCACCTGATGGCACCAGCAAGCCTTTCTCCAGCAGAGCAGACGGCTATGGCAGAGGAGAGGGTTGTGGGATTGTTCTGCTGAAGCCACTGAAAAAAGTAAATATTTTGTCTTTAAATTTGAAGAAATCTGTCATTTAGCATACGATCTCATGTGGAGCCACCAAACCCTAACCTACTTTCTGTTTACCTGGGGTATAAATATGAAGTGATGCACATGACAAATTCCCGTATGCATCTATCAACATAGAGAAGAGAACACAAATTAAATTTGTGTTGTTGACCTTCATGAATTAAGCAATGGCTATATTTAAAAAGATAGCTACATGCCTGAAAATACCCATCTACTCTATTAGGGCAATAGTTAAGAAGCTTAAATCAACTGAAGCTGTGATGAACCTGCCTGGTAGAGGACCCAAGTATATTCTGCACCCTCACTCAGTGAGGAGTTTGATTCAAGAGGTTAAAAATGATCAAAGGATCACAGTTGGAAAATTTCAGAGGTTAGTGAAATGTTAGGCCCACCAAGTCTCCAAAATGACAGACCCACCTCTATGCCAACAAGCTATTTGGAAGTCTTGACAGAAAAAAGCCGTCATCAGGTCATAAACATCAGCGCCAGGAGTTTGTAAAACATCACTGGAACTTTGAAACAAGGTTCTCTGGTGAGACATCTTGTCTTGAGAAAGGTAGAGGTTTTCATTCATCTAAATAATTAATTTGAGTAAGAATTTTTGGAATTGTTAAACACATTCTTTAAAGAGGTAAGGTTTCGAAAGATTAGCATAAATGAGTGTATTGGGGGCCTGAAAAGAAAAAACGTTGACTCAAAACAGTAGCTTACCTCCTGTGGGGGTGTGACAGCCAAGAGACCAGAGCTGGTAGAACACTGCAATTGAGTAGGGATGTAGGGTTTGAGCATGGCCTGAAAGAAGGGAGGGGGCAGTTCATTGAAAGACTTTAAATTTTTCTCTCAGACTACATCAGATAATTAACACAAATTATTAATTACACAGGCTCTCAAAGAAAATGTCAATATTTGGGGCATCATCACAAAAACTGCGGTAAACCAAGACGGCCACACGGTCACCCCAATCACCAAGCCGTCCATGGTCCAGCAAGAGGATCTTCTGCGCAGAATCTATTCAGAGTCGGACCTGTCAGCTGTCCAGTACATAGAGGCTCATGGGACTGGAACGCCAGTGGGGGATCCCATAGAAGCTGGCAGTATCTCCAAAGCGATCGCCAAAGCCAGACCTCCAGGTTTAGAGACACTGCGCATCGGTTCTGTGAAAGGCAACATCGGTCACACAGAATCTGCAGCTGGAGTGGCAGGGCTCATCAAGGTACTTCTAATGATGAAGCATGAAACCATTGTGCCTTCTCTCTTCTATTCGGAGGACAGTGCCAGTATTGATGCTAAAGCCTTAAATGTAAAAGTACCAACCAAAGCAGAAAAGTGGGTCAATTCTGTTGAAAGGGTTGCAGGGATAAATAACTTTGGTTTTGGAGGAACAAATGCTCATGTTATTGTCAAACAACACAAGCACTCACATGTTTCTGAAAAGAATGGTAGGAAATCACACAAGTATTTTGTCCTCTCTGCAAGTTCTGAAAAGTCAATTATTATGATGATGGAGCACACAATTGAACAGATAGACAAAGACAACAAAGTAGATCTAGAAGCTCTTACATACACATCCGCTTGCAAGAGAAGTCACTTAAAACACAAATACAAGAAGGCTTTCAGAACTTCCTCTCTGGTGGATCTAAAGGATCAACTCCAGTATGCCCTGAGTAAAACTCCTATCCCCTCATACTCAGATCCAAGATTAGTATTTGTCTTTTGTGGAAATGGGGTAACTTACCATGGCATGTGCAAGCAGCTACTGAAACATGAGCCTGTGTTCAGAGAGAAGATCAGGGAGGTTGAGGTGCTTCTCCAAAAGTCCAATAACATGAGTATCATAGACAGACTTGAGAGTGAGTCTGAGAGTAAGGACTTCTCAAAACCAGATGTTGTCCAGCCCCTTCTGTTTGCCATCCAGGTTGGCATTGCCAGTCTTTTCAAGCACTGGGGCATCAAACCAGATGCCATTCTGGGTCACTCTGTCGGAGAGGTGGCTGCTGCCCACTGTTCAGGTCTCTTGTCTCTTGAGGATGCAGTGAAGGTGATCTACTTCCGCAGTACTCTGCAAAGTAAGGTCACAGAAGGGAAAATGCTTGTGGTCAGTAACATGGCAGTGACAGAGGTCTTAAGCCTCCTTCCCTCCTATTCAAATAAGGTTTGCCTTGCAGCCTTCAACAGTCCGCATTCCTGTACCCTCTCAGGTGATGCAGAGTCTATAGATAATCTCCATAAAAAGCTGACTAGCTCAGTCAAGAGTAAGAATCTATTCCTCCGTGTCCTTGATGTCCCTGCTGCATACCACAGCCATATGATGGATCCCATCCTCTCTCAAATTGAGGACAGTGTTGGCTCTTTACAGGTCAATGATGTTGAATCAGAATTGTTCTCAACAGTGACAGGTAAAGAGGCAGAGCAGACTGACTTCTGCACAGGCAAATATTGGGCCAAGAACATTCGAGAACCAGTTTCATTTGAACAGGCAGTGAGATCAGCAACCAAGGGAAAGACAAATGTGGTGTTTGTGGAGATAAGCCCTAGAAGGGCCCTACAAAGGAACATCCAGGAGACTCTGGGAAATGAGACACAAGTGCTCACCTCAGTGCAGCAAGATAAAGATCACGAGACAATGTTGAACACTGTGTCCAAGCTGTTTGAGTTGGGGGTTCAGATAAACTGGGAAGAGTTCTACAGAGGACGAGAGACATCACCAACGCCATTTCCTGTTTATCAGTTTGATTGTAGTAAGAAAGATGTTATCATTCCTGCATCACGGATGAATAGAGTACAAACCCATCCTGTGCTAACTCAGACAGGAAGTGAGGGCAATAGCTTCAGCTGTGATCTGTTTTCTGACTCAGTATCCTACTTGCATGAGCATAAACACAATGGTGTTGCCATTGTCCCTGGTGCCTTCTATACTGAGTTGGGTTTGTCAGCTTTCATGCTAAATGTAAAACCAAAGGTGCCACTCAACAGAGTGCAAATCAGCATCAGCTTTCTAAGTCCATTTGTCTTCACCAAAAATACACCAGAGATGAAGGTGCAACTTGTAACAGGAGAGAATGAAACACATGTAAAGATACACTCTACCTCCTCAACCTATGCATCAGGGACAATAGTGTATAAGCCAGAACTGCAAGTTGAAGAGCAAAACATTTCGCTAAGCACTATCTCCAAACGATGCCAGTTAGTTGTTAGTTCTGTGGAGTTTTACAACAGTTATGGTGGGTTTCAGTTTGGCCCTGTTTTCCAAAACATGGGCGATGTGTACTATGGTGGAGAGTTCAGAGAGGCTTTTTCAGTTGTCACTGTTCCTGAGGAGTTGCTGTCTCAGTTACATGATTACTGCATTCATCCTGTAGTTCTGGACATCCTGATGCAACTTGCTCCTGTTACAGTGTCACAGGGGTTTTCTGCCAGGCATGGGTTTCCAGCCAAAATAGGCAGCCTGGCTGTCTTTGAACCTCTGCAACAGGAAATGATTATTTATGTGAGGGCAGTTGATGTAGGAGTCCGTCACTTTGAAATATTTGGTTGTTTTACAGACAAAAAGGGAAGAGTTCTGGTTGAGCTTAAGAATGTGATTATTAAGTATCTTGACAGCCATTCTAGTATCGTTGAGGAATACTTCTTCCACAATGACTTCAGGATGGTTTCTGAGGACAACATGTCCTCTCAGGCACCAACAGCCTTGGTCTTTTCTGATCATGTAAGCATTTCCAAAGCCATGGAGCAACACTTGAGCTCAGAGTCTAGATACATTTCCTTTGCATGTGCCAAGGAATTCTTGAGCCATGGATTTCCCACACTTCTTGCTAACCTTAATATCTCAGATATCAAGAAAAACATTCAAGAAGTCTTGTTTGTCTGGGGCGAGGAAGACCTCACAGCACTCAATACTGAGAAGGTCATGGAGATTATGCTAAACAGTTGCGAAATGTTCCGTCAAATAGTCCTGGAACTAAGGGCAAGTAGTTTTCCAAACTCTATACGAGTAGTAACCAACCATTCATCAGAAAACACAGTGGACCGCATCAACCCAGGATTTGTCCTCTCAGGCATGATAAGAGCATGTGCTGCAGAAATGCCAGATCTTTCCTTCCAGCTAATTGACATCAGTTCTGTCTGTACTGAGGACATCAGAGCATTGTCTCAGGTTTTAATGTCATATCCTTGCAGCAAATACCAGGAGTTGGTTGTGAAAGATGGGCTGATTTTTATATCTGAAGTTGTTCGTACTCCAATGGAAACCATTGAGAACTCTGGAAGTATTTACTCTTCAATGTCCGGGCCATGTATCTTTCAAACAGCTGATCCCTACAGAACAACTAGCCTGTCTGCCTATGGCTGTGAAGTTGAGGAAAAAGACATCCCTGAGACATCAGTTGAGATTCAGCTCAGTAAGATTTGTGTTCATTCCTCAGACTACTACCCTGTTAGCGTCTCCGATCTTAACTTTGGTCAGACAATGTACTGGAACAAACATGCATCTCAGAACCACCAGCATCTTGCCCTTGACTTTAGTGGCACTATCACAGCTGTAGGTAAAGTGGTGAGAAAACTGAAAGTGGGAGACCAAGTAGTCTCATGTTTTCCTGTTCCTGCATCCTCTACGGTCATGATTCCTGAAGGAGCATGCTACAAAGCAAAAAGGCTCCCATTTCTCAATAAGGCTCCATGTGTTTCCTACTTTGTGCTGGCATGGGAAATTTTTCACCGAGCATTACCGAGAATTGAACAACAGAGAACTTTGGGCATTGTCTCCTCTTTTCCAAATTCTGGTCTAGTAAATGTCTTAACCCAAACAGCAAATACATCAGGATGGAATATTATTATAGGGTCACAGTCCAAAGGGCTGTTTACAAACACTGATAAAATGGATGCACTTGTCCTCCTACCACCATTTGACGATTCTCTGTTGGCAAAAGCAGGCAATTTCCCTGGTGTCGAACACATCATCCTTGTCTGTGACTCCCAAACCCAAGGCTTGCTAAAAAAGTGTGTTTTCCAAAGTATGAAGGATACTGTTCGAATGCAAACCCTTCACATGTCCAGCATCATACAAAAGGGATCACTAATAGCCCAGAAGCCACACATTTATCGTTGGCTTAAGTCCATGCATTTGGACAGGAAATCATTTGTTCTAGAATACTCTACCTTTCAGAAAGTACCATCAGAATGCAACAGCGTTGTGCCTGTTGAGGAATCTGAATCATACTTCAGTTTACAGACCCTGCCTATTGTGGTACTACGCAAAGATGGTACCAAAGGCGCAATATCAAACATTCTTTTGCTGCCTAAACCAAACCAGCTTTTCCAAAAGAACTCTGTGTACATTGTCACAGGTGGTCTCACTGGGCTGGGATTCGAGACTGTGAAGTTCATTTCTCAGAAAGGGGGAGGGAATATCATCATACTATCCAGAAGTAACCCCACACCAGACATTCAGCAGGAGATCAGCAGTCTGGAGACAAAATACAATGTCCATATCACATGTATGGGATGTGATGTCTCTGTCTCTGACCAGGTACTCAGAGTAATTAGTCACATTGGTCAGAAATTTCCCTCTTGTCCAATCAAAGGGGTTTTCCACAGTGCTGTTGTCCTGCATGATGGCCTGTTGGAAACTCTTGACCGATCTCATTATGAGAAAGTCCTGAAGCCCAAAGTGAATGGGGCTCTGAATCTGCACAATGCAACCGAGCACTGTAAGTTAGATTACTTTGTGTGCTACTCCTCTGTTACATCTTTTATTGGCAATGGCTCACAAACAAACTATGCAGCAGCCAATTCATTTTTGGACACATTCTGTCATTATAGACGAAGAAACGGACTTGCCGCGCAGTCCATCAACTGGGGGGCTTTGAATCTTGGTCTCCTTCTGAACAAGGATAAAGTCCAAAGGTTACTTGAGGCAAAGGGATTAATGGTATTGGATGTTACAGAGATTCATGAAAGTCTGGAACAATGCCTAAAGATAAACAGACCCCAACAGGCTATTTGCAAGTTTAACTTCAAAAACATGACAAGCAATGTGATAGCTCAAAATGCTGCAAAGACCACGCGCATGACCTCATTGGTTGCGGAGGTGATGCGAAAAACCCAACTGAAAGAGTCCCGTACGGGACATAATACCACTTCCTCCTCCCCAAGTGAATATGCAAGATCTGTACTCAGCGAACTGATTGGTGTTGACAAGAATGAGTTGAATAACGATTCTTCTCTTTCCATCTTAGGACTTGACTCAATGCTAGCCATGACCCTGCAGAACCTCATTTTTCAGGAGAGGGGTTTAAATGTGCCACTAGTTAAATTGCTGGACCCAAACAGCACAGTTGCTACATTGATAACAATACTTAAGGGGGGCAATGGGGGTGAATCTCAAAATAATGATCAAAAAGAGGACATGGAAGCTGCATTTTTTTAAAAGACTTTAAACCCTTTTCTGTCTTTACAACAACAGCTTCAAGAGGGCAATGCGTGCCATCATGGTTGCAAAAACACCACCAAGCCGTCACAGTAACCATTAGTTAGTGATATAACGTTAAATCAGATCGGAGCTAGTGAGGGAGAAACTTTTAGTTTTCCACTCTGTTTTCCTTTGTGGGGGTGCTGTGCTTAGTAGCCGGGAAACCAACTCCTGAAATGAGTTTTTGCAGACTGGGATGTCTGAATTAGCAAGGTGTTATGCTATCTTGTCAACGATACAATAATAAATTATTCATGTTTGGACGCTATCTGTTAAAGATTAGCAGCTACGTTACATTTTGTTTTCGGGCAATGGGGCCGGGAAAGTTGCCTTTATTTCAGTAGAAATACAAGTGCCTAATAGTTACGAAGGCTTACTAAATTATTACTAAGAAAATTCAAAATATCTTTGTTTCTGGTTATTCTGCCATTGCTGATTTATTAAGGACCACTAGCTTAGCAGATAGCTCCAAGTCCACTTCAAGAGTCCATTATGCGTTCAGGATGTTTACTGATAAATGATGGGATGACAAGGAGTACAAAACAGTAAAACAGCAGATAAAAGAAACAAATAAAATTTTACATACAAGTTTGCCATTACTATACTCGACACAATGACACTGAAGTGCAAATGTGGGATTATGAAACGCAACTATATGTATAGCTAGCTAGTGTAAGCTGCTGGTAGCCTTAACTTCGAAATTCTGTATTGAGGATTAGCTTAATGCTAACATTCAGTCAAATTCCAATTAGCCGCTAACGGAAATTAGCACAGCATATGCTCTATATCTTAACATGCAAATATTACGAAAATAGTAAGCATACTCTATCTTTACTTACTAAAACAAAAGAAAAATATTTTTTTACGTAGTCATATATTTGACCATAGCTAACCGAAAGTCTGAAACTTGCACCGTCTGCCAGAAGGAACTTAGCTAGTAGACCACTTACGGCAAGCCTTGAGGTTCAAATTTTTAACTCAAAAGGAAAGAAATAACCCACCAATCGGCTTTGTTGCTACACAGTGGATAGTACACAGCACACTGGTCATTATTTACAGGCTGGTTGCATTTGTTAGCCTCAAGGTCGATGTGCAGTGCTGCCTGGGGTCAGTGTGACATAGACTGAAAAACCGTCTATAGAAAAACATGACTACATACATATCAAATGATCAGATCAATGCAGATTCTCCCATCAGATTTACATATTTGATCAGAGTACAATCTCAGATGTTACACATGTAGGTAGGTCTTAATTTGATCACCCTAATGTGTGAGATATTTTCTGAAATGTAGTATTTTCAAGTTTTAAAAAGGCTTATAACGCTTAGATTTCAATTACAACAAACTTTTAGACTGGAATTTCTCTAACAAAAAAATTATTCATATTATTCATCACAAAATAAAATTTCCTGTTGCTGCAAGATTTGTTTCCTGCTTTGAAAAACTGGCAAAATGTATCATCAATGGCATTCAACTGCAATTAGCTTTGGCATTATCTGACTGAATACTTATGGCATTGTAACAGTTAAATATTTTAATATTTTGTTTATTATCACACTATATATAAATATGTTTAGGAATTTTTTGTTAATATTGCAGAAGTGATATTAAAATTTTGTTTAGAACCTGTGATTTGTTTCTTTGTTGTTGGATTTTACCTGTATTGAAATTGCATATTAATCTTTAAATGTTTATTTGTGCTACATTTCTTTTGATCATTGTAGAATATCAAATAAAATAACATTATAGTGTAAGGATACTTTTTTACCCTTATTTTAAAAACAATTTTCTTTGCTTAAAACAAAACTTTGAGAGTTATACAGTAAACCATTTTGACATTTGAATTAAGTAATACAGTATATCCAATGAAGAATAATACTTATAAAGGCCTTGTGAGTTTAACTGACTTGTCTCACACCACATTACAAAATATCTGAATTTTTTTCTCAATTGTTTGCAAACAATGTAAGCAAACACTGTAGATTCAACATATGGTTAAAGCCTTTTCATCTTAGTCTATGAATTTCCGACTGGCCTACCCCAACAACATGACTGTTCATGAAAAAAGTGTAAGGGGGAAATCCAGTTTAGATAGATTAATTAATCTATTTAAGATGGGTAGTTAGATGGGTAGTCCGCCGCAAATGGGTGGTTAGTCTACCGCAGACTGATGGTTAGTCTACCGCAGACTGGTGGTTAGTCTACCGCAGACTGGTGGTGAGTCTACCGCAGACTGGTGGTGAGTCTACCGCAGACTGGTGGTGAGTCTACCGCAGACTGGTGGTTAGAGTCCGCCGGAGACTGGTGGCTAGTCTACCGCAGGCTGGTGGTTAGAGTCCGCCGGAGACTGGTGGTTAGTCTACCGCAGACTGGTGGTTAGAGTCCGCCGGAGACTGGTGGTTAGTCTACCGCAGACTGGTGGTTAGAGTCCGCCGGAGACTGGAGGTTAGTCTACCGCAGACTGGTGGTTAGAGTCCGCCGGAGACTGGTGGTTCCTCTACCGCAGACTGGTGGTTAGAGTCCGCTGGAGACTGGTGGTTCCTCTACCGCAGACTGGTGCTATCTGTGATAGTTTTTTTCCGGTTTTGTGTCATTTCTTCATCATCTTACCAAAACTGTATGTGTGAGCATGTATACGCAGGGCCCAGCTGTGAAAAAGTCCTTGTTCTCCAGTCTCTGTTCCTTGTTGAAATAAAGGTAAAAAAATGTATATTGTATTATATTCCTGGGGAGGTTCATCCATTTTCACATGTGGCCTTACTATCGCTCTGTATTCGCTTGTAGTTGTCTTGGCAGCCTGCAGAATAGAATGGTGAAGTCCCCCCCCCCTCAAGTGCTGCTCTCTACATCATCCTAACTGACAATTACAATGGTAATCTGCAACATTTAAACTGTGACTTTTGGTGGAAAGCCACACGGCAGTCTAGATCAATACGCCAGTTCACCTCCCCTTCTCTAGACCAACCCAGTACACACCTTTAGTAGCGTGCGGTGGGGTCTGGGATGGCTCACATCAATGTCAGATTTACTCAAAAACAAGCCTTGTTAAATTCCAAATTCACCATGAATATAACAGAGAGCTCGAACAACCAGAATGACAAATTGTAAATACATTTTTGTCCCAAGATACACAAGCTATTGCCTCCCAGTGGGTAAATATTTCATGCCCTCTCCAATGACAGGTCAATTCAGTGAATGGCCAATTCAGCATCAACAGCTATAACTGATGTGACAGTAAGATAATAAAATACAAGGTTTTGCAACAAACTCCAAATGATATCACAATTGATTTACAATTATTCCAATGTTCTATGCATGCAAATACACACACATACACTCAGAAATCCTGTTCAAATGTCAAAAAGGACATACATTGTAAAGGTTTAACTAAACAGAAGTGGCTGTAGTTGATTAAGTGTCCCAAAACAAGGAAAGAACATGGTGTGTTGCAATAATAATTGGTGCTTCTTCTCAGACAAAACTTTCAGCCATTCTTGGACAAATGAATCAGCTGCTACCCACTTCCTCTTTCAAGCAAACACACATCACATGGCCCAACAGATAACTAAGATGGCACCATACACTGTATATGGGTAATTCCATTCATTTTCACTGGGTTACCTAGCAAATCATTACTGCCCCTTTGTGGTGGACCTCTAAATTCCATGCCTGTTTCATTTATAGGCAGTTACATCATGATTAGGTTACAAAGTCATTAACTGTTATGAAATACGCAACAAGTAACTTGCTCCCTGGTACACAGACAATACTAGAGCACTCATGCAAGCCTCCAGAAAATTGGAGCTTAAGCTCCACCAAGTTGGAAGTATTCAGACTATAGCCTAGATAGACAGTACACTACAATACAGAAAAGCACTCACATCTGCTCGATCAACTATTTCTCCAACCTGATTGAGGTGAAAAAAGCATCGCTCAACTTCACTTTAGCTGTAATGAACACATGAACTTCTTTGATGAAAAGATCATCACCATTAGAAAAAAAATAACTGACTCCTCTTTAAGTGGGAGAACTTGCACAATTGGTGGCTGAATGAATACTTTTTTGCCCCACTGTATTTAGTATAAAATGTAAATTGAGGGGAAGAAGTGTAAAGACTCCATGAGTTTTAAAGAATTACCTGGAAAGGTGAGGCAATTTCAGTTAACTCCTTTACATTTTGGGTTCAAATCATCTAAAACCATACATTCAGACTTAGATTAGATTCAACTTTATTGTCATTGAACAGTACAAGTACAGTACAACAAAATTCAGTGAGTGAGAATACAGTGAGAGATCAGGCTTAACATACATGCTTGCCGAGACAGTTATATCAATTTATTATTATATATCAATTTAGTCCACATTGAAAAGCAACAGAATGTAATTTTTTTGTGTGTGACAGTTGAAATTATGAAATTGTTTTTTGGTCACTTAGTTAAGACGCCTTTTCTTGGAGAATGGTCGCAGATAATGCCTGCCACAGACGAGGTCCAGGCAATTACTGACCAGGTGAGAAAATAAAGGAGACAAATTTAAATCAAGTCATGAAATTTATGATAATTTTTTATCAGTAAATGTAGTCTATTGAAAATGTAGTTACTAAAGGACAACCACACAGGACAGTATGTATGAGTGAAATGAACACTCAGCAGTGTAAAACGACAGTGAGGTTGTGTTAATAACCAATATTAAATGTGATTGTATCAGATTTACTCTGTGTAGTGTAAAACATTCCCACAAAACCACACCCATCATTATCATTTTTACCATGACACATTGATTAGTTGACATTATGCTACTCAAAGATAAATAATATAAAGTTGTCTAAACATATGCAATGAGTAACTTTGTTTACCTGTCTGTTAATTAAATGGTTGTTATGGGTGTAATTGAGAACAGAAACCAGCAAATGGAAATGAGAGTGAATGTTTTGAATTAGGGGGAAATGGGTCTCAAAGGGTCTAAAATAAACAACAGCGAGGGGTTTGTCTGAGAACTATCTGTGAAAGGGTTCTACCAAGACTTATTTATTCTCTAAACATGAAAGATTTAGCTGTTAAATAATGTCCAGGTTTTACCCACAGATGAAGCAAGAAGCAGAGACCAAATTGAAGAAGAAATATCCAGGGTTCAGAGCGATAACTTACCAGCAAGAAAACTGTGCATCAGGAGAGACCTTCTGCATTAAGGTATCAGTACCCTGAATATTTATTGACACACTTTAAAATGTTACATTCATCTATTACACATTTCCCATCGGCTTATCAAAGGGCTAAATATTTATCTTTGTTTTCCCAAAACAAAAATCAACTTAATCTGGAAATTTTGGCATAGCACTTCTGGCATTTCAAACCTTGACAGCAATGAAGTTAAATTAATGATGGTCAAAGAAAGGGTTTATTTTAGGAAAGGGCAGAGTAAAGTATCTACCACAGCGCAGGTTTCTATTGGCTAGGCAGACATTGAGGAGAGAGCTGAGGATTTGCCAAAATGGAACTTGTAGATAAGTTGGTACCAGTGAGTCTGGGGTGGTGTATGCATCGAGGACCAGTTTACCAGAGCATAGAAACATGGTGGTGAGTATTTTAGGGGGCACTCTTGACAAAGTGGATGGAGATGTGAAAAATTATGTTTAATTCACTGAAGTTCCTATTAGTGGCAATTCTGTAAATTACATCACCAAAGTTCAGGACCGGCAGGATGATCTTATTTGCAGCATGGATGAAGGAGCCATGGCTACGAAACCGGAAACCAATTCTAGATTGGATTTTAGACTTGAAATGGCTAATGTGTATCTGGAAAGAGAGTGATTAATCTAGCCAGATATAGAGATACTTGTAGGTACCAACATTCTCTAACTCAGATCCATCTGTGATGTGAATGTTTGTAGGGTGGGCAGCTACAGGTAGTTTCCAATTACAGAGCATACATTTTATTTCACTATTACTGAGGACAAGTTGAGATCCAGGAAAGTATGTTGTGTGTTATTGAAGCTATAATGAGGAGTAATCAGCACTGAGTTGTACGAGGGGCCAGATGGTTGTCTGTGTAAATGGGAATGAGAGAGTCACCAGCAGCAGGTTCAACATTGTAGATTTAAACACAGAATAAGGTCGGTCTGAGAACTCTACCTTGAGGAACACCCATTGAAATGGCCAGGGGTCTACACAGTAGTTCACAACTCCAGTCCTCCAATACCCCCAATAATACACATTTGTACTGTAGCCTCAGCCAAGCACAATGGTAATTAACAGCCCCCCATTGACTTGAATTGGGTATGCTTGTTCACTCCTAAAGGAAAATATGTGCTATTGCAGGTGCTGGAAAACCAGAGTTGGGAACCCCTGGTCTAAGCAATAGGGCTCTAACTTCATCAAAACATTTACCTTCAATATAACATACAACATTTTTTTTCTAATTTCTAGATAGTATAGTTGAGAACCACTGGCATAAATATGTAACATACCATAAAGTATACTATAACATATTGTATTTCATTCTACGTGTGGCATTAATAGATCCCTTTATCTAAATAGGCAACTTAAAATGTCGTGTGGACTTCAAAAGTCTTGTGACTTGAAAGTACATTATAAGTACAGTTTGTTGTCCATATTACACTTGAGTAATTTGAAATGATGGATCTGAACTTTCTGGGATCTAACTTCTCAGGAAAGACAGCTGCCTGATGATGTCATCGCAGGACCAACCTCTTACATTACACACACAGCATAGACACTTAATCAAACACACACAATAAGCTTAGCTATAGAAATGTTCTGCTTTTGTCAGATTGTAGAGGGAATGTAATCAGGTTCCACTGTGTTAGAGGGGGGAACTAGATGGGTTAAGGAATGTACCCTGGGCCAGTTCTAGGCATAAGTGACATTAGCGATCGCGTAGGGCCCCCAACCGCTAGGGGAGAGGGGGCCCGCAACAAATTGTGCTTAGGGCCCACAAAAGGCTAGAGCCGGCACTGAATGGACATTACCTAGTTAACATGTGTTGGAACCAATGGGCCACTGTGTTAGAAGAAGTGGGACATTAAGTTTTTTCCCAACATGAACATGCAGCTCTGAGCTTTAACTACAGTCGCTGCCGTGTCTTGATTTCACTTGGTTCAATTATGAGAATAAATGCAACTTATCAGAAAGAAAACTGTTATCAGCCAATTAGCCATGCAATATATTGACTGTAATTCCACAAAGGACATCTGTGTAACTGCCTACAAATGTTAAGTCATCTCTCTGTGTCCAACTGAATCCTACAGGTCGAAAGAGGTGAAAATTGTCTGGGTTCTCTCTATCTGTATGTGTTTCGAGATCTTTCTGGCAAACTGGAGCTAACGGATGCAGTCCAGATAGAACTCTCTGAGCTCCGTGATGCATCAACATTGCCATTCCCCTGGACGAGGTAAGAGAGGAAAGGGACGATGTTTTTACAAATCAAGTCGGGAAAGTTGTCTGTGAAAAATGTTAATACTAAACAATATCAATAATTTACCCACAGATAAAACAGCAGGCAGAGGACAGAACTGGGAAGAAGTACGCCATTTTCATAGGAATAAATTATAAGATTCTCTTACCTAAGAGGGTGGGAGGTGCAACATATTTCATTAAGGTTTGTAACAGCTTGACTGTGTGTTTGTACCTCTTTACATAATAGTTGTCTTATTACTATTATGTAATAAGACCACTATTAATCCAGATGGTTAATGGTTAATCTAGAATGAATATACTGTGTAATTTGATTAGATACAGTTCTGTTTCTGTTTATGTCTAACCAGGAAGGTTAAACCTCTCTGATCTCTGGTCATTCTCCAAATACTTGGGCTTCTATTGAAACAGGAAACTAATTGTTTTAGGTCAGAGTCAACAGTAAACAGGACTGAATATACAGATCATGACCATTAGATGTTTCCAATGTCTCCATTGTGCTCTCTGTCCTCTTCCTATAGGTTCAGGTTGGTGAAGGCATCAAAGACTATCTCATCCTGCATGTGGAATTTGCTCTTTACCTAGAAAGCGAACAACCAGCCAATAGTGGGCAGCGTTTGACCAACCTGCTTGAGAACAAAACCCTTGATGACAACATTGAATACTTTGAATGATTCCTGACCACTAACCTCATCAGGTGCTTCTGATGAACCATGTCCCAACTGAGGACTATCTTGAATTTATCTTTACCTGCTCAGTTCAAGACAAGATCCATTTTTGGTATATGCTTAATAAAAACATGACATTGTAACAAAGATGAGTGTCCTTTTCATATATCCACGGCACATGAACACGATTTCCAAACTGCTTCAACCCATGTACTTCAAATAACATGTAAATTCACTGAGTTCAGAATGTACTGCAGGGCGAAGGGTTTAAAGCTGTGATCCTTTCTCCCTAAATATTTGAAATTTTATTTGACATGACAGCCCTGTCATCTATCTTTTACTGAGTCGTCGTTACCCTCCAGACACATTATTTCCCACTGTAATGGGAAGAGACACAGGGATAGGACACAGGTTAGCTCTTTAGGTCCCTGGGGGGTGTTTATTTTTCTGGAACACAGAGGAAAGTGAAGGAAAAGTACAAAAATGTATTCAATTCAAACTGCTGGGTGAAGGTGAGGCAGCCTCAGCAGCCTCTACACTTCTTCCTGTAAATCCTGTGTCACAGGGGCGTAGTTGCTGCAAGAGTTCACACCCAAAACTTCTGTTAGTTCTAACACATTTCTTGTGGGTTTTTTTGCCTCTTGCCGAAACCCAACTCAGCCCCATGCAGTAATGCCTAAACCCTAAAGGAAGCCCCACCGCAAGTTATTTACTAGTGAAATGTGACAGCAACATGAAAAAGTTGAGAGGGTTTCTTTTTCCCTCTTTAATTTTGGCCTATCCCTCTGCCAGGTTTCTGTTCTTGGTGTGGAGTAGGGAGAAAACCTACTTTAATAGCTGTCGATCAGGACTGGTAACTACGGTCCAGAAATTTTTGGACCCTGACATAATGTTCAAAATATTGGCTCTGTACGCCACTGTCGTGGAAATTACCACAAATTATGGAGAAAAGTTTGAATACTCAAAATAGAACCTTTATTCATACAGCTATAGCAGGAAACAGTGTTTAGGCTCAGATCTACCACATTGGTTCTAGAATGATGTTCGGACCCTGGCTAAATAGGAGTCACCCCTCTTCCCAGAGTCCTTGGGCTTTCTCTTTGCAGAACAAAAAAACAAACAGATCAACAGACACACCAGATAAAAGGATGGTTTAAACAGATTGACACATGTGACAGGACCCAATTATCTATGACCGTAACCAGATCCCCTTTCTCACATTCCTTTTCTACTTTCCCATTGACTCAATTCTTCAACCAGCAATTCCCTCTGTCCCTCTGACCTCTGCATTACTTCTTTAGTGCCCCAAGATACAGCCAGATCCCCTCCATGTATTGCAAGCTATAAACAAAGGCCTGTTGGTTATCTTTTTCTCAATTATCAAATTTCCTTTTCCACACCACCACAATGGATTTGAAATGAAACAACTGAGATGCAATTGAAGTGCAGACTTTCAGCTTTAATTCAAGGGGTTGATCAAGAATAGCGTACGAAAAGTTTAGGAATTGCAACCATTTTCATACACAGTCCCCTTATTACATGGGCTCAAATGAAATTGGACAAATTAACACAATCATAAATGAAATGTTTATTTTTAATACATTGTCGAGAACCCTTTGCAGGCAATGACTGTTTGAAGTCTGGAACGCATGGACATCACTAAACGTTGGGTTTCCTCCTTTGTGATGCTTTGCCAGGCCTTTACTGCAGCTGTCTTCAGTTGTTATTTGTTCATAAGTCTTTCTGCCTTAAGTTTTCTCTTCAGCAAGTGAAATACATGCTCGATCAGGTTGAGATCAGGTGATTGACTCGGTCATTGCAGAATATTCCACTTCTTTGCCTTAAAAAACTCCTCAAAAAACTCAAAAATGTGTACCCCTTTGGGCCCCAAGGACCAGGATTGGGAAACACTGACCTAGAGAATGGTGCAGCCAGTCCCAGGGTGTGTGTCACAGGACAGCGTACACATAGTTTGGGTTGAACTGAGTGTGTGTGGGGGTGTCTGGGGGGTGGGGGTGTAGAGAGAAAGAATGAGTGGGTGAGTGAGTGGGCCAAAGAGAGTGACAGAGTAAGAGAGAAAGAGAACTAATACAGTACATAATCCTCCATTTGCATTGCTCAACTGGACCAATAAGATGTGGACAACATATATGTCAACTATATCATGTTCATGAATATTCATACAAGGCAGTATAAAAGTATCAGAGAGAGACAGTTAAAGCCACTAAACACTCTGCAGACACTGAGGACTGAGAAACTCACCAGCTAACTGGGTAAGACAAAAACATTGTGTTTTCATTGTGGTCATACATTCATACTCAGATCAGGCTTAACATTCATGCTTGCAGAGACAGTAGCATTTTACTATCAATTTAGTCCACACTGAAAAACTTCATAATGTTAAATTATGTTTTCTGCCACAGTTTAACTGAAATGATTAATTTGTTTTTTTCCAGCACATAGTTAAGATGGCTGGAGGATGGTCACAGATAATGCCTGCCACAGAGGAGGTCCAGAAAATAACTGACCAGGTGAGAAAAGAAAGGAGGCTCGTGTAAATCAAGTCATGAACTTCATGATCAACTTTTACCAATAAATGTAGTCTATTAAATATATAGTCACTAAAGGACAACCACACAACACAGTATGTATGAGTGAAATGAACACTCAGCAGTGTAAAACTGCAGTGACGTTGATGTTAATAATCAGTATTAAATGGGTTCTCTTTTCGGATTAACTCTGTGGAGAGTAAAACATTCCCACAACACCACACCCATCCTTATTCTTAACAGCATGTTCTGCTGCTGGTCCATTTCTTATGGATCATCGCACATCGATTAGTTGATATCGTGCTGCTCAAAGATAAATAACTAATAGTTTAGTCGTCTAAACGTATACAATTAGTAACTTTGCTCCCCCATCTGTTATTTAAATGTTTTTTCCAGTTGACATGGCCTAGTTAGGGGTGTAATTGAGGATAGAGAAATTTGTAAATGGAAAATGACTTCTGAATATGGGGGTCTAAAATTATGCTTCAGCACCAGTGAGGGGTTTGTCCCAGAACTTCTTGTTAAAAGGGTTCTACCAAGATCTCATAAATCTCTTTAACATGGTCTATGGAAAATGTAGCTATTAAATAATGTCCATGTTCTACCCACAGGTGAAGCAGGAAGCAGAGGAGAAAATGAATAAGAAATATAAAATATTCACAGCAAAGAGTTATCAGCAACAAGTGGTGGCAGGGATGAACTTCTTTATTAAGGTACCAGTAGCTTAAATATTTAATGTTACACATTAAAATTATGTATTAAACATTTCTCATTGATTTGCCAGTAGTAGTGCTCTAATACCATTGAGGTATTTACCTTTAATATAATATACAGCATTGGTTTTCACATTTCTAGGTAGTATAGTTGAGAACCACTGGCATGAATATCTAATAAAAGTTAACATATTGTATTTCCTTTTATGTGTGGCTTTAATACAACCTTTTACCGATTACGCAACTTCAAAGTATTGTGGACTTCAAAAGTCTTTTGGCTTGAAATAATATTTTATACATATTTTAACATACATATTACACTTGAGTAATTTCAAAGCAAATTGTTATCAGCTACAGTAATTAGGCTTGCAGTATAATGACTTTCAGTTCTCAAAGTACACCTCTGAAACTACATACAAATTGTCGATCCTCTCTCTGTGTCCAACAGGTCCATACTGATTGTGATGATCATCTCTATCTGTATGTGTGGCAACATCCTTATGGCAAACTGGATCTAACGAATGCGGTCCGGAGAGAACTCTCTGAGCTGCATCCTGCATCGGAATTGACTTTCAACTTGGACCAGGTAAGAGAGGAATAGGGACGATGTCTGTACAAATAAAGTGGTGAAGTAGGTCTGTGAAAAATGTTGATACTAAACAATATCAATAATTTACCCACAGATAAAACAGCAGGCACAGGACATAACTCAAAAGAAGTATGATATTTTCAAAGGAATAAATTATAAGACTCTCTTACCTGAGAGGGCGGGAGATGCAACATATTTCATCAAAGTATTTAACGGCTTGACTATGTGTTTGTACCTCTTTATTTAATAGTGCCCTTATTACT
>JACXGI010010095.1:0-28529 GCA_016801175.1 Esox masquinongy | reverse complement strand
TAGCTACTTTGGAAGCATGCGTTTCAGATATTAGGAAGTGGATGACAGAGAACTTCTTGCTTTTAAACTCAAGAAAAACAGAAATGCTCGTTTTAGGACCCAAGAAACAAAGAGCTTTGTTGGCAGATCTCACTGTGAACCTCGACGGCTGCATGGTTGTATCCCAAAAAACTGTAAGAAACCTCGGCGTTACCCTTGAACCTGACCTCTCCTTTGATGAACATATAAAATATGTCTCAAGAGTTGCTTATTTTCATCTGCGAAACATTGCAAAAATCAGAAACTTTCTATCAAAAACTGATGCAGAAAAACCAATCTATACATTTGTTACTTCTAGATTAGATTACTGCAATGCTCTTCTTTCCGGTTACCCTGTCAAATCAATAAATAAACTTCAATTAGTGCTGCACACGGCTGCTAGAATCCTAACTAGAACAAAAAAATTTGAAAATATTACTCCAGTACTAGCCTCTTTACACTGGGTGCCTGTTAGGGTTAGGGCTGATTTTAAGGTTTTATTGTTAACCTATAAATCAATACATGGACTTGCTCCTACTTACCTTGCTGAAATGATCCAGCCATACATATCTACACGTAACCTTAGATCGCAAGATGCAGGCCTTTTAATTGTACCTAGAATTTCTAAACAAACAGCCGGAGGCAGGGCCTTCTCTCATAGAGCTCCACTACTGTGGAATGATTTGCCAATTAAGGTTAGAAATGCAAACTCAGTGCAAACTTTCAAGTGGCTACTAAAGACACATCTCTACAGCATGGTCTATGATTAAGTGTAGTCTGGCCCAGGGGCGTGAAGGTGACCAGAAAGGCTTGATACTGTCCATCCTTGCAGTCTTGCCAGGTGGGCTCTCATCGCCACTGGGATGCCCTCCCTCCAATGCCATTTGGGAGCAGAGTCACTGTCTTGTTGTTGTCTCTCTGTTGCGCACTTGTGCAATTGGGCTGTACTCTGCTGGCAATACTCGGCCCTCATTCAGGGTGGTTGCGATTGGTGGGTGTCCCTTTGGTTGATGCTTGGCAATGTGGGTGGATTGATTTCCTGCCTGTTGGGCCCTGTCCGGGGCCTCCCCCAGATAGGGCCACAGTGTCACTGGACCCCCCCTGTCTAAGCCCCAAGGTCTTACGCTGCTATATTATTGTGCTGGGAGAGTAGGGTCAGTTCTCCTTCTCCACTATAAATCCTTGTAGATCTAAGGAATGCATTTTCTAAATTTTCCCTGTCTCCTGTCATTTTAAACTTAGGAGGACATGAGGTCCTGGCCCACACCTGAGGAGTACCAGGCTTGAAAGACCCGTTGCTGTCCCGGTCCAAAGTCCTCCTGGTTGTGTTGCAGATCAAGACGATACCTGACGATTTCAGCTGCCACTGTGCTGACACCTTCCCCTCCCCATGTTGTCCCTGTCCTTGTCCATCTGGTCATGCTTCCGACCTGGACTAAGTTTAAATAGACTCTGGACTCAGCCCACATGCATTTATTAATTATTACAATTTGTACTCTTAATATGTTCACCCGGCACAGCCAGAAGAGGACTGGTCACCCCTCTGAACCTGGGTCCTCTCTAGGTTTCTTCCTAAATTTCGGCCTTCTTAGGGAGTTTTTCCTAGCCACTGAAATTCAACACTACTGTTGTTTGCTCCTTGGGGTTTTAAGGCCGGGTGTTTTGTAAAAGCACTTTGTCACAACTGCTGATGTAAAAAGGGCTTTATAAATAATTTTGATTGATTGATTGATTTAAAATGTACAATGCAGTGCATTCCATTTTGTAATGATAGTACCGATAACAAATAAGTGAATGCTGACGTTGTCTTTCTCTGAGCCACCAGTTGGCCCAGGAGCCTTTTCTTCAACAGCGTAACTGCTTGTTATAAAGGGTGTAACACAAAAGAGTGCACCAAAACCTTTGACGACTCTCAAAGGGAAGAATTGTCACCTCATTATTAACGCCTCGAAACATTCGATTTATCACTGTCTTTCTCAGTAGTCTCCCACGCAAGAAACAAGTGACATGGTATCACAATGAATGTGCAAATTGGAGGAGATAACATTGTACAAACTTCCAACACAGGAGCAGCTATACATTGAGCATCTTTCCCACCTTGGTGGCAATTAAGAAATGTAACAACAAATGTGAAGCAGATGACCTGGAAAGCCATGTTTACGGACATTACTTCAGTATGACACTACAAAGTTTCAATCATAGCCACATAACATGCATTGTTTGGAACCACTTCAGGGGCCCAAAAGGCCTTGTGTGGAAAGAGTATGGATAGAACAAGATATTGTGCGGAGGCAGGAGGGATTGGGAGTGCCAGGTGGAACGGGAGTTGTGTTGGGTGTCAGTGGCGAGGAGGTAGGCGAGGAAGTAAAGTAAGGCAGTTTGCTTCACAGAAGAGGGGGTGGCGGGGAGGGGGCTGATTGTTCCTTATTAGTGTCAACCAGGGAATTCGCAGGAGACACAGCAACATGCTCAAACCAGTTGGGTTCTGCTAGCTAGCAAATTAAACAAGAGTAACATTCCCCTTTGTTGGATTAGGATTGAACTTGGGGCCTGGCTTTTTCCCGGCTGTACTGTCGGTGTGTACAAGATTGTCAGGTTAAACTGGCTGTTGTGGCTACGTTTCCCTCCCCTGCCAGTCTTCCACAGCCGAATGACTTCAGACGACAGTTGCTGCCGTACAAAGGGAGCCTCTCAGGCTTTCATGCCTCCACAGGCAGCCGTGTTCTGTGTTTCGACTCACAGGAGCTGAGTGGGGGTGTGTGGCTGTGATATACAGTCAGTTCACTCTTACTGATCATGAGTCCATGAATTTACATTTTCTTTTCAAACACTGTTAGATTTTTTCTCAGCTCTTGGCTACAGCATTGAGCTGGGACAATAAACTACAGATTATTTTTATAATCCTGATTATCTGAAGGAGAGAACATGGTACAAGAGACATGGGGGTCACTCGCTCTCACCTTGTGCACTGGACACATTATTTAGCCGCACCTTTCAAGGCCAATTATGGTTCATCTTCGGGGTGGTAGTATCCAGCTCTGTCCCAATCACATTTAGTCAGGACCACTCGCAGCTTGAGAGAGCGAGGCCATCGTTGTGTCATACCTTCACTCCTTCAGGGTACCATGGTTATATAAAACTTAAAGGACAATTTCACTTTTTACAACTTAATGTTAGATGGTAATGCTACCAAGGGAATAGTACATGACTCAGGAGAAACTGTAATCAATGGTTCAGTTTTTTGTAAACAGCAGCCATTGCAAACATCAGGAAATTTTAGCCACTAGCTGAAAATGAATAGAAGCAATGGGGGCGCATCAGCATGTTTTACAAAAACTTTCAAAAACACCTGAAATCAAATATATATTTGGGGATTTGGCCATTAAAAAACAAACATGCCCCCATTAGTTCCACAGATATTTAGCTAGTGGTAACTAAAGTTAGCTTAAATTTGCTGTGGCTGGGTGATGGTCTAAATACAAACCAGGCTTGGAACAGTCATCTGCTTGTTCCAGAGGTTTTTGCGAACATACACTATAGTCCACAGCTAAACTAGACAAGGTCGAGGCAAAAATATGTTGGCTCTGCCCATCGACATGAAAGCACAGTGCCGTACTGAGTCCAAATCCAAACACAAGAACAGAATCCTCTGCGACGTATTCAGGAATCTCTTCTCTGAAATTGACAGACTGAACATTGCAGAGGAGGACTCAGCCAATTGTCCAGATTGTCCGACACAATGAGCCCCCCATGCACCTCACTGGTGCCATGACTCATGGATGGCCTATGCCATATCCTATCAAATTAAGCCTCTGAACCTGAGCACGTTTGGTCTCATTTAATGGGCTTTGTTTGTCACGCTCCTATACCTGAGACAAGGTCACCAAAAAGGGTTACGCTGTCACACCACTGTCGATCCCATGCATATAAAATCAGCCATAGCATAACCAAACTGAGTAGACATATTCACAATGGCTCCACAAAACCAGACCAGTTCTTTCTTCCCTTGCCTGTAACACCTGACTTGTTGAAGTCAACTGAAGTCAGAGAAAGGCAGTAACACAAGCCATGTCTCAAGTTTAAATGGCTGCAGTTGGCACATACTGAATCAAACAAGGACGGTAGAAGCATGGCCAAAGACAAAGAATGCAGTGGAAAGTAGAGGAAAGCAATTAATGAAGTTGCATGATAAAGAAATGGTCTAAAATGCAAACCAAGCCTGGTAACCTTTGACTTCTTACTCTAGGGCTTTTTACTCATTGTTGACAGTCACATAATAACAAGAAACATCAGGTGATCAGGGATCTGTTTAGGAATCTTGATGATCATAGGCTACCCAGTGTCGTAAACTACAATGGACAGCCATTTCATTTGTAAATTGGTCAGAAATTCAGAAATGTTTCGTTTTTGTAAAAGTGTTGGTTTCGTTGCAATCTGAAAATCTCCCAAAATTATTATTAACATGAAACTGCAGCCTAAAATACACTGCTCAAAAAAATTAAGGGAACACCTGAATCACACATCAGATCTCGATGAAGGAAATATTTTACAAATCAAAATGTTTTCTGTACGTTGTATAATTCGTTGAGAACAAAATGACAGAACAATGGTCAATGGAAACCAAAATCACCAACCAATTGATTGTTGGGTTCAAACACACATCGAAAATCAAAGTAAACAAGTGAAATCACAGGCTGTTCCAACTTGTGTGAATGTCATCATGGCAACTCATAATGTGACTCAGTAGTGTGTATGGCCTCCATGTGCCTGTATGCACTCCTGACAACATCTGGGCATGCTCCTGATGAGATGGCGGATTGTATCCTGGGGGATCTCCTCCCAGACCTGGATCAGTGCATCAGTGAGTCCCTGGACAGTCTGTGGCGCTACTTGGCGGAGTCGGATGCAGCGATACATAACATCCCAGAGGTTCTCAATTGGATTTAGGAGGGCCAGTCAATGGCATCAATGCGTTCGTCATCCAGAAACTGCCTACACACTCTGGCCACATGAGGCTGGGCATTATCCTGCACCAGGAGGAATCCAGGACCCACTGCACCAGCATAAGGTCTGATGATGGGTCTGAGGATTTCATCCCGGTACCTCACAGCAGTCAGTGTACCGCTGGCTAGCACATGGAGGTCAATGCATCCCTCCAAGGATATACCTCCCCAGACCATCACTGACCCACCGCCAAACCAGTCATACTGGATGATGTTGCAGGCAGCATAACGTTCACCACGGCGTCTCCAGACTCTTTTACGTCTGTCACATGTGCTCAGTGTGAACCTGCTGTCATCTGTGAAGAGAACAGGGCGCCAATGGCAGACCTGCCAATTCTAGTGTTCTCAGGCGAATGCCAATCAACCTGCACGGTGCTGGGCTGTGAGCGCAGGTCCCATTAGAGGACGCCGGGCCCTCATGCCACCCTCATGGAGTCTGTTTCTGTCAGTTTGGTCAGAAACATGCACACTAGTAGCCCACTGGAGGTCATTTTGTAGGGCTCTGGCAGTACTCCTGTTCCTCCTCGAACAAAGGAGCAGATACCGGTCCTGCTGCTGAGTTGATGCCTTTCTATGACCCTGTCCAGCTCTCCATGTGTAACGGCCCGTCTCCTGGTATCTCCTCCATGCTCTTGAGACTGTACTGGGAGACACAGCAAACCTTCTTGCGACATCACGTATGGATGTGCCATCCTGGAGGCGCTGGACTGCCTGTGCAACCTGAATAGGCTGCAGGTACTGCCTCATGCTACCAGTAGTGACAAGGACACTAGCAAAACGCAAAACTAGAGAACAATCAGTCAGGAAGGATAAGGAGAGAGCAATTGTCTGTGGCCACCTTCTGCAAAACCATTCCCTTTTTGGGGGTTGTCTTGCTGTTACCTCTCCAGTGCACCTGTTGTCACTTTCATTTGCACCAAAACAGATCACACTGATTCACATCACAATCGTTTGTGCTTCCTAACTGGACAGACTGATATCCCTGAAGTTTAACTGACTTGGTGTTATACTGTCATGATTATGTGTTCCCTTTATTTTTTGGAGCAGTGTATATTTAGGTATCCTACAGTACAGATCTTTGACAAATGTAGACAAATTCAAAGTGGAGGAAATTCATGTTGACAATTCTCCAGCTTCCTCAGTAGTAAGAAGTTACCTCAGGCTAGAATACCTTCTCTCCGGTGAATGAAAGATTTCTTTCACTCTTTCTCTTTCTTTCTCTCTTTTTCTCCCTCTGTCACTCCTGCTCCCTTTCTGAGCAAAGCCACTGACAGAAAGGGAGGAAAGGAAATCTTTTATGACGAACTTAGCTTGTCCTTTGTCTCTTTTTCTGGAGCATTCTGCTGGTCCAATGCACTTTCCCTGCCCATCTGCCCGCCAGCAGCTCAGTGATACAGCTAGCTGCATTGGGACATCCTTGTAAACAGAGATTCATCCAAATCACAAATGTTTTTGACCCACGACTGCCTTTGAATTAGTAGCCTAGCAGCTAAGGCTCACTATCTTGAGCTTAATAACATAGATCAACCTTGTGTCAGGGCAATTAAAAGGATTTTGTATGTAAATATGTTCCCTCTATTTATTATACTATCTTACATTAGGTTACATAATGACTAGAACATTCTTAAAATATCATTGTGTATATTGTCATCCGTCATAACTGAGAGCATAATTTAACATGAATTGGATCACCTTACGTCTTTGACAGCGTGTAGTTCTCAGAATACAGAACTGAAGCAATTTGCTTTGGTAAACTGTTGTGTCATTTTTTCAAGTTTTCCTGTAGTAAATACTCCCTGGCTTCTTGCAAGATTTGCCATAAATTAGCATAGCCAGTTCACCCAAGTGGCAACTGGTCAGTAATGCATCAGCTGATGTCAGATCGTTCCTATCACAATATCTGATTTCAAACCTGTGTAGTTAATAATCAGTTTACTCACTCAGTTCCGATATGCTGATGGTCATACGACCACCTCTGGCTCTACTTGTTTGTTTCTGTTTCTTTTTCTGGCGGGGGATCGGTACTGTGTACCTTGCTCATTGACTATGGGGACTGCTATTAGTCATATCACGGTGAGATGTTATTATTGGTAGTATTGTATACATGACCATATGATGGCAGCGAGTTACCCCTTAGGAGCAGAATGTAATGCCAAGACAGGGCATCGTACATTGCTGTGCATAGTTCTCCAATAAATGGTGAAATTAATAGTTGTAGTTTTCTATCTTTCTTTCTAACTCTTTATATTTTTTATTTTCCCTTTCCAAGTGATCATATATAGCTTCAATTATGTTGAAAGCGGAGATGACTAATCTAATGCTATGAGGGTTCCATCTGCAGACGTCCACTCCAAGTAGGTCTTAATTGCCTTTTCAGAGTGTTTAGGTTCATTATGGCGGTGAAAAATAAACTTTCACCAGTCAGTCAAAGATGGATTTCTTTGTGTGACTTCTTCAAATGTACTTTGGTTCCAGATTACTCTTCAGTGGATTTCCTTCTGTACCTCAAGGGAGAGACCATTAAGCATTTTTAATCAGATAGAAAGACCTTTTGGATCTTCCACTGCCTGTCTTCAACTTTCCCAGTTTAAACACTTTTCTTTATGATATTTCTTCGGGCCTTCTCACAAAATGTTATTTACCTTTTGGATATCACAAGACATTCTTGTAACTTTTTATTGTATTCATGTTTTATTTGTATTTATTCTAATGCTATATATTCGGGATTGTTTGGCAAATAAACCCTTAATAAACTCTTAGTAATCTCTCGTCTTGATGAATTTAAACAATTTTCTCAGGTTCCTGAAAACTGCACAGTAATGTAAATCGTGGAGATATATGAGTATGTTTTGTATCACTCTAAGACCAGGCTGCACTGTACTGTTCATTTATATTTTTTTAGCAGATGCTCCTATTCGAAGTGACTGACATTTGTGAGTGCACACATTTTCAAACTGTTTTTTTCCTATGCTGGCACCTCTTGGGAATCAAACCCACAACCCTGCTATTGTAAGTATTATGCTCTATGAACTGAGCTATACACAGTTGAACTCCATGGATTTTTCAGTACTGTTTTTTTCTCTGTTGTTGCTCCTGAACATATGAATCCAAATCTTAGCTCTTCAAGTAAAAAAAAATAGTTGTCAGTAAGATTCTGTAAATGTGAAAATAGCACAAACTATCATACCTGTCATTCCTTCCTGTAATACTTGTGTATTGTTTCAAAATCTGTAGCAGAGATGTCCACACATGGCCATTTCAGTGTCATCACTCAAATCCCTAAAGGCCAATTAAGCTCAGCAAGACACAAAATGAATGCATGTGGATGCAGTCACACAGATGTCAACTGCTTGACATCAATATGGTGGATCCCAAGGAGACATGATAAGTTTTGATTGAGCTTGGATGGATTCTTTAGACTTTTGGTTGAGTGTGTGCATGCAATGGATGTGTATATTATATATTGATTTTTATACAAGTTGTATTAGGATTTTCTCTTTATATAGTTGATGAAAATTATATCAAATTAATATTGTGTAGGAGGTGTGTTTCTAATGACAAGCGTAACTTCAAGGCATTTCGGTTCCTCCCAGAGACAGACAGTATGGCGCTCTGTTCTCGATTTAAAGATGCCTGATCATAATTTGATCATCCACTTGCATGAACTCACTGTTTTTTTTAAAGATACAATATATTTTGGGGGAATTTTATGCTTCATTTAATAGAGGCAGCGGTGAAAAAATAAGAGATTGTCTTTGCTGAAATAGCAGAGGGCTGGATTTGTAACCGTCATCAGTAAATGTACCACCGCAGGCAAAATGTTTGTCATTTCCTCATACGATTTGCAATTTGATTGCCCATAACAAAAATCCATCAACCCCCACAAAAATTGTCCATTACAATTTACATTTCCTGTTGCTGCAAGATTACTAAGTGGTTCCAACTGAAATCTGATGTGCACTACTTTTGACTGGAAAAACTGATTTAAAAACAATTTAAAGTGAGGAACTTACGTCAAGGTTTAGGGTGGCAGGCACTCAAAAGCCTTGGTGCCTGCCACCCTCTAAAGTAACTGCCAAGTGTTTCCAGACTTCCATTAAAACAGACTATAATTTGTTGCAATATACAGTTCTCCTTTAAACAACAATTAAATAGAAATGTTTAAAAGCAGTTTTCCTCTTTAGGGATTGTGGAGCATATTGCAATAAAATATGTTTAGGATGCCTGGCAGTTTTGGACCCTTTTTAAAATGTTCTGTTTGATATGTATCATTTCTATAATTTAACTAAAATTGCTACTCAGGTTATTGATGTAAATGACAATTGGTGTCTTTAATTCTAATCTACTCTCAGGCAAAGGCTCTCACCAAAGCAAATGTTAAGATTAGAATTTATTGAGCAGATATTGTAGGTCTGCCTTCTTGGGAATAGAGAATGTGAGAGAAATGATATAGAGAAATGAAAGCTCTGATACTGTGAACATTCTGATATTCATTCAGTTTAAACCTGAAGAACAGTACCAACAGTGAGCCAGCTGCATTTTCCAGATCAGTCAGTCCCATCAAAGGGCTCTGGCGACACGGAAAGAAATCACCGCTCAACTTAGAAAAATACTGGAGGAGAGCCAGTGGATTCACGATGCAGAAAACACAATAACAATCTTTATGAGCCAACCCACCCCCCATCACCCCCGGTTACTGTATGTGACATGTCATCAAAACCATTTGCTTTCAAACTTGAAATTTCATGGCTAACTGAGGCATGATAGTGATATTATAGATTATGCACATATAAACAACGTATTACACATCCAGCCCAAAACTGGTTTTATTTTCACATTTTTGTTGTTATTCGTCAAATTCCCAGAATGCATCTTGAAAGTACTGATGTTGGAGTGGGACAAGAGAGTCACTTACCTCTTGCAGACAGCTTCTTGGTATTTATGATCTTAGCAGCATATTCTTGCCCTGAGGCGATCTTGACGCACCTACGCACCACTGAAAATGCCCCCCTGGGTAAAGCAGGAAACAAACATACAATGATCTGTTACAGTTACGGTAAATATTTATTTGTTTTTGTTTTTTCAATTAACTTAAATGGAACATTTGTGCACCTAAAATGGTTAAAACATCATTCATTTCATGGTCAATATGAAAGTGCAAGCTAAGTGCTCACCAAGGCTAGTCCTCTTTCATGGTCTAATTTGAAAAATAAATTGCTTAACTTTATTCCCAAACAATTTTACAGTGGTCTTTCGTTAGGAGATTTTGTAAAATAAAATGTGATTGATATGTGAACTACACTTTTCCATTATGCATGAAATTGGGTTCCTGGCATAGTGTAACAAAAAAAGTTATTGATCTTATGATCCCAGATCAGATTTGAATTTGAAAACGTGTAATTCCCGTGCATAAGCGCAGGGATTTAGCGCTAGACAAAACTTCTGTTCCAAACGGAATGTAATCTACCTTCTCTTTGTCATTCAACCATTGTGGCATTGTCCCTCTGTGTGCTTAGTTCAAGTGGCCCTAGAAAAATAGCAATTAAAGGACTGGGGATTGGCTGTGTGTTTGTGTGCCCACGCGTGTCTGTGTATATCTGTCGGTGTATACGCGGTGTGTGCATCCAGACAAGACAGTCAGTTCTGGCCAAACCAGATTGAAACAGCCAGCATGGTCTCTGTCCTAGCACCACATCCTTGGGGTAATTCGTGGCTCTGCTCTGGACGGATGGTTAATTGAGTTTCTGTGTTAAGAATAGCTTGTGAGTCTCCAAATGACACTGACATTGTGGGCTGCCTAATGGATCCTGGTTGAGATAGGGCTTCACCCTGCTTCACCCTGACTACTGTCAGCACCCTAATGAAACAGACTGTCATTCAACTGGACAAGAAGGGAAACGACCATAGACAAAAAGGTCAAGATCCTCATATAATCCTATATAAATTGTGGTGACTTTCACTGTCCAAAAAACTGCTTTTTAATTGGGAAAACTTAAATCGCATTACATTGATAATGTCAAAATATTGTCTCTGATGACTCACAGAAAGGATGTCCTGAACAAGCGTCGTTAAAGTCAACGCTAAGAAATATTTTGCTATAAAATGTGTCCATATCGAACTATTATACAGCGGCTTGCAAAAGTATTCACCCTGTTTGGAATTAATGTCAAAGTCAAAAAATTCATTAATTCATTGTAAATACAAAACAGAAAATAATTGATTGCATGAGTATTGACCCACTGAAGAAAATATTTGCTAGAGGCACCTGCAGCCAAGAGTCTATTTGAATAAATGTCTACCTGCTTTACACATCTGGATACAGCAATTTTTGCAGATTCTTCTTCCCATAAAGGCCCCTTTTTGAAGCACCTGGGATACACAGTGTCATGGGGATTGTACTAACCAACTGTGGGACTTCCAAGTGACAAATACACTTCAACACCATACACTTCAATACAGCTCAACACCAAGTCAGTTGAACTTCAGGGATATCAATCTGTCTAGTTAGGAAGCATAAGTGATTTTGAATCAACAACACCTGTTTTGGTGCCAATGAAAGTGACAACAGGTGCACTGGAAAGGCAACAGCAAGACAACCCCGAAAAAGGGAATGGTTTTGCAGGTGGTGGCCACAGACAATTGCACTCTCCTTATCCTTCCTGAGGAGATACAGTCTCAAGAGCATGCAGGAGATACCAGACGTGCAGTTACATGAGGAGAGCCGGACAGGGCCGTGGAAGGGCATCAACCCAGCAGCAGGACCGGTATCTTCTCCTTTGTGCAAGTAGGAACAGGAGGAGCACTGCCAGAGCCCTACGAAATGACCTCCAGCAGGCTACTGGTGTGCATGTTTCTGACCAAACTGTCAGAAACAGACTCGATGAGGGTGGCATGAGGGCCCGACAACCTCTACTGGGACCGGTGCTCACAGCCAAGCAGCTTGATTGGCATTCATCAGAGAACACCAGAATCAGCAGGTCTGCCATTGGCGGTTCTCTTCACAGATGAGAGCAGATTCACACTGAGCACATGTGACAGATGTGAAAGAGTCTGGAGATGCCTGCAACATCATCCAGCATGACCGGTTTGGCGGTGGGTCAGCGATGGTCTGGGGAGGCATATCCTAGGATGGTCGCACAGACCTCCACATGCAAGCCAACGGTACCCTGACTGCTGTGGCCAGAGTGTGTAGGCAGTTCCTGGATGACAAAGGCATTGATGACATTGACTGGCCCTCACGTTCCCCAGATTTGAATCCAGTTGAGAACCTCTGGGACGTTACGTATTGGTGCATCTGACGCCGCCAAGTAGCGCCACAGACTGTCCAGGAGCTCACTGATGCCCTGATCCAGGTCTGGGAGGAGATCCCCCAGGAAACCATCCGCCGTCTCATCAGGAGTATGCCCAGATGTTGTCGGGAGTTCCTACAGGCACGTGGGGCCATACACACTACTGTGTCATATTATGAGTTGCTATGACGAAATTCACACAAGTTGGAACAGCCTGTGATTTCAATTGTTTATTTTGATTTTCAGTGTGAGTTTGAATCCAGCCCTCAATCAGTTGATGATTTTGGTTTCCATTGACTGTTGTCATGTCATTTTGCTCTGAACGAATTACACAATGTACAGTAAAGATTTTGATCTTTAATATATTTTGTTCATTGAGACCCAGTGTGTGATTTATGTGTTCCCTTAAATTTTTGAGCAGTGTATATTAAAACTGAAATCATGTGAAACACCGTGGTCGCACATGGGTGGACACCATTCAACTAATTACCTGGGTTCTAAAGACAGTTGGTTGTATCGCAGCTTATGCAATCAATTTTTTATATTTTTTTGTTTCAAATTAGATTTCAGGAAATTGAAGGATTTATTTTTCACTTTGACATCATGGACTTGTTTTGTGTCAATCGGTGCCAAAACCCCCTGATTAAATCCATTTTGATGTCCTGTTGTAACACAATAAAATGTAGCAATTCTTTTGAGAGCCACTCTATTGCTACCCTCAAATAATGGCTTTGGCTGCTTGTGTGTGTGTGTACACACGTGTGTGTGGGTTTCTGTGTGTGCAGGAGCGTGGGTGCGTGTGTGTGTGTGTGTGTGTATTTATGGAGATAAAAACTAAGAGAAAAGAGAGAGAAAAAAGAGCTAGAAAGAGGGAGAGACAGCATAGCTGTGTGGGTGCGGGCCAGTGGGAGACCCTTTCAGGATGTGTCACAATTCTCAGGGGGGTTGAGCACTCTGTTCCTCAAAAATACAATAGCCAGGTGGAGTGCATCTGACGCAGGGGGCACCTCTACGCCTTTCATGTGGCATCATCAAGTATTTTAATCCAGCACAATGTAACATCTGAAGCGAAAAAGCTACACCCCTGAGGGCAGTCTTAAATACCGGATTAACACAATGGACATGGAATGAGCTAATTCAATGTGACATCTTCCATTTCAACAATTCAATATTTTTTGACATGGTGGTGCAAACTCTTCGAAACCTGTCAGACAATCTTCATTATTGATCTGTCTACTTGCAGTTGGAAATTGTGTGCGCGTGTGTCTGTGTGTGTTACCACTGAGAGGATGAATGTGAACCAATAAGCACACATGAAATATTAAAGTGTTGTCTTCTCGGCTCAATCTGATGAATCTCCAATAAGAGTGCCATCATCAAGCTTCCTGTGTAAACAGTTAGCTACTTATGTCAGATCAGTTTTGTCTTCTGATAAAAGCTGCTCCTCTGTGTACATTATTCCATTCAGCCACATGTTATCTGTCTAGAGTCCTGAAATAATTGTCTTTCCAACAGAGCGGAGACTTTTTTTCCCCCAGAGTTGGCACTGCCACCTGTTCCCATTAAACTCTTAGCACTAACCAATGCTCTCTATCTCTATTTCAGTCCCTCATCCATCTCTTATCAAAATTACATTTACTCAACCGAAAGACCTTTCCCCCCCTCATACCATGAATTGATTTCTCTGGAAGCGTTATGTTATTCAGCTCAGCCACCAAAAATATCTCGTCGACACTGCCTCCCTCTCTGGCTGTGAAAATATCCCTCTGAGTCAGAATGAAATCTTGCTTCATTGTCACAAAGGCCCCAACCGCAACACCAAATACCAATTTGGATGAGTAAAAAAAATACCTATGTTCTCCCATGAAACTTACTTGCCCAGTTCCTCAAACATCTGGAATTCCTCAGTGAAGCGGGTGCAGGTAATGGTGGCCATGCTTGATCTGAGGAGGTGGGTTTCAGGTGGTCCTTTAGTTGGATGCTTTTTGGAGCGGACTGGAAGCGACAAACAGAGAATGGGTTGGAAGCCTTGATGAGAACCAGGCGTCTCTATCACTTTCCTGATCTACGGCGTGTGGAAGTGGAGGGGGGATGGCTGGCTGACAGGTTTGCTCCAGCATTTCGCCCGCCCGCTTCTCTTGGCTCCTCCAATCGCAGCTCTGCCTGCGCTCCCTGAATACACAGCTCCATTGTCATGGCAACTGCATCCCGCTCCTCTCCAAAACGTACACTTCACAGACAGATGAACAGGAGAGTAGAGGAGGCAGCTACGCGCGCTGCCGTTTAAACATATGGCCGGGTACATACATGAGCCCAAAAATATAAACATGCGTGCACGAACGCACGCACACATATCCAATTCTAATATCGACATGCAAATCTACAATACCATCCACAGCCATTTGAATTCCCTAACGTAACTAATGAAGCAATCAAACGCAATTCACTTTTCATTAAGCAATAATTGCGGAAGTCCTGAAGTCCTGTTATATTACAAGGGAAAGAACGGCAAAGAATTGTGACCTGACTCTAGTCTGGAAACCAAGTCACACAGCCTGGAGGGAATATGTTTATCCATGAGGAACAGAATATCTAAAGGTTTGTTGCAGATGATACTTGTATTTCCCTCACAGTCATTCACAACACATTCACAACACACAATCCAGTCAGGCCACTGTGAGACCCCGGTGGCAATGGATTAATAGCAACAAGCTTGAGTATGGTCTTCGTCGCTGGTGACATGCGCAGTCTGTTCTACGACACAGTTAGGAGGTTCATTAAGATTTCATCACAGCCAAGCCCCCCACCCCGCCTCTATCCCAGCTGACGCTCCGGCTGAACAGAAACCCTCGGGAGGGATACAACAAACTCCCCACCCCACACACAAACCCCCCCAAGCCACACCCCGCACCTGGCTTGGGGCTTTGTGACTCACTTCTATCAAGGCCACGCGTCAGCCTCCAAGCTTTGTCGCTGCCTTTGCCACTGTTCCCTTCTGCTGTCCTACCCGAAGTGAGAGCACTTTTCAGTCGAAACCTGATGAGGCTGAGTGTTCACGGTCCGCTGGGTGGGGGAGTATCTTCTCTGAAAGCAGGGGACGACAAGAAAGGAGGATGGCGATTATCAGAGAGCGTGACATAGAAAAAGTGATTCCACTTCTCTGAGGGAGAGTGTGGGGGGGGGCGTTTTTTCCACATTTTCATGGGAATCAATTAGCGGATGCTCTTATCTAGAGTGATTCCATAAGTGCCTTCATGTGTGGGAGCTAAAAGACTGCGTAGCATCATAAGCATCATTGCCAGAACGTTCCATCCCGCTAATTAACAACTACGGTGGAATACTTTCTCATGGTTTTTAGTTTGCATTTGCTTACTGTTTTAATATCATATTTGTGTTCTCAAAATATTTCTACTTAATCTGGAATGTTTCAATGATTTATTTTGACTATACGACCACTCACCATATCACAAATACCCAAAATTGTTCTTCAATTGAATGGTTTCTGTTAGCCATCAATCTCCTTCTTGACACCTGCAAATGAGTTGGTTAAAACAAAGATTCTGTATAAGCTGAATCAAAGACTGACTCATTCTGAGTACTAAATGAGTCAAGAATTAGATAGAAAACTATTTTAGGAAAAGAAAATGTTCGGATTAAATAGTTCTACCTAAAAATGTCCAGCGTGTGAGCTTTTTCAAAGAAGAAAAAATTTGACCTGGGAAGGCAGGTTTTAACGATGAAGGCAGTTCAAACAAGAAGCAATAGTTTTTGGATGAAGCATAGTTTGATTGCCTCATATCAAACTATGTTTGATTGCCTCATATTTTGTATTGCCTTATAAACACTTTCAATGTTTCAAAGGAAAACATTGCCTAAAAATAATTTGGCAGTTTATTATAAAAAAAATACACAATACATTTTAGCCCATTTTTCTCCAATTTCAAAAAAGTATCATCGTAACAACGCCGCAGCATCAGTGGGAGAGTCGAAAATGTTAATGTGTCCTCCGATCTTTCCAAAGTATGCTGCTTCTTTTCACTCTGTTCCCTCAACCAGGAACACGAGCTGGAGGTATGCATTCCCTAGCAATCTGCCACAAGGATTCGCAAGGCCTCAACGTGAAAAGGCAACCCTGCACCTCCACTTGTCCACACCAGGCACTGAGCCAATTTTGTGCCACCCTCTGTTGGAGCCCCAGGCATGACTGGTAAGAAGCACCTTTTGATGAATCCTTTGGTATTTGTTTCTTTATAAATATTAACTCCTGATACGGTCACAAAATGTTCCACAGTTTGGATCTGTGTCAACGCTTGACTAATAAAACAAATATAAAAGTAATGTTTTTGGATGGCAATTTCCTATGGAGGACAAGTACAGTCTAAATGTGATATGCTTTCATTCCTTTCCAATACGCAAAATCCAGGTAGATACATTTTCAAATAATAGCCTCTGGGATTAATGGAATGTTAGGTTCAGTACTTCAAATCAAGTTCAAACAATCAGCCATCCCAAAGGCTTCAGGCCAACATTTAGAGGGTGCTCAAAACTGTGTAAAGGATCCTATTGGACAACGGTTCTGGCATTGAGAATCTGAAATGTTTTATCATCCTTTATGTCCCCCTTTGCCAAATGGAATAGGTTTTAATATAGAGGATATTAAGATACATGTGGGTTTGATCAAATATTGCAATAGAAATTGGAGGCCTGGTCATTAATCTTCATTAGTAAAAAAAGGGTATGGAATATTTCCTAATGGCAAATCTATTCAATGAACCCAGATCCACTGTTTGTTTCTGGTGGATAATCTATTGCCTCAATCAGAGCAACCTGCTCATGTTGTTACATTTTGAATTATAATGTGCTTGGAACACATGTCTATTCAGGCAACTCACAGAGCTGCTAACTTGCCTCCTGTAGTGAGAAGAAGGGCTTTGAAGGACTCCCTTGATGCATTAAGTCACCAGTATAATTATTTCCCAATTTTGAAAACATAAGGAACCAACAAAGCTGGGTATGACACAGGATCATGACTGTCCCCAAGTGTTGAAAGATGGTATGACGCTTCCATCAGCATACTAAGTTTATGTTGAATCAGAGTTAATCACATTCAGAGGCAATGAAGAATAATTATTGTCACCAATCTAACTTCAGCGCAGGTTTTCTTAGGGTAGGCCTAATTACGGCGAGTGTTGCCAGGGTCTCATTTCTAAAGCTGACAGGTCCCTGTACAGCTTTTACCCCCAAGTCATAAAACTTTTATGCATCACTTTACAACGAATACTCAATGGCTACCCAGGCTACCTGCATGGTCCCCTTTACTATTGACATGCACACACACTGGACGGTACACACACACGCACGCACGCACGCACGCACGCACGCACGCACACACACACACACACACACACACACACACACACACACTTTATATTCATCAAATAGGCCGGTGTTTATTTTATCCTGTTGTCTATAAACCGTATCCCCACCGACTTGCGTGAATTTGGGCCCCCACCCAGCACAAATGATTGAGCATATTTTGAGTCAATTTGGAGCATGTTGGGGGGGGCTGGTGATGTCATCACCTACAATTTAATGTCTAATACATAAAACACCACAGCAGCACAAACAAAACTTTTAACAGCACAAACCGACACAAACGGAGCACAAACAAGCAGGGCTGTTTTGGTTGATTTTGAGGGGCTGAGTGACCTCAGAATGACAATTTTATTAATATCTAAAAAAATGACAGCAACCCAAAAGCCTATTTTGCCAAAATTTTGCATTGGGTGGGAGGCCAACTTCACGCAGGGCCCCAACCTGTTTGTTCATCTACACTGCCATTCAAATGTTTGGGGTCACTTAGAAATGTACTTGTTTTCCATGAAAACATACATGAAATTAGTTTGAATAGGAAATACAGCTAAATGAATAGGAAATATTGTAATTGACAAGGATAGAAATAATGATTTTGTGTCCTTCAAACTTTGCTTTCGCAAAAGAATACTCCATTTGCAGCAATACATACCAAGTTCAAAGTTTATTTATCAAATGCACTGAATAACACAGTATCATCCTGCATAATATAATTATTGTGACAGTTCACACAACATCTCTGTAGTAAGAATTAATATATAAAGCAAAAATATAGCAATAATATACATAATGTAAACTAGAAGCAATTTTTTAAAAAAGTAGGATGGGGAATATGAAAAATATGGGTAGAAGTATTGAATATTATAGATACAATATCAGTGTAATATGCCTATGAATGGTTTAAAGGTTCAAAAGGTTCAAAAGGTTTATTTGTCATTTGCAATAACAAGTTATGGCAATGAAATGCTTGGTTTTCCTACTCCCGACAGTGCAGTTAAAAGTTAAAAAAGTAACAGTAATTATAATATAAAAATAAGATAACACGAACTATCAATAATAACACTATACAAAAAACATGCATCAATAATAATAACTGTACAACCGTAGTGAAATGTAAAAGTGACAGGTGTGCATGATATGATTGGCAGATGAGCATGATAAAAAGTGACAGGTGTACATGGGACTATGGATGGAAGGGAAGAGGGGTTCCTGAATTGAGCAGCTTTACGGCCTGAGGAAAGAAACTGTCCCGTAGCCTGTTAGTTTTGGACCGAATACTCCTGTACCTTCTGCCTGACGGCAGCTTGGTAAACAGTCCATGGCATGGGTGGCTGAGATTTGTAATGATTTGTTTGCTCCTCCTCCTACACCTCTCTGTGTAGAGATCCTGCAGGGATGGCAGGTCAGACCTTGTGATGCGCTCTGCTGTTTTAATCACCCTCTGAAGTGCTTTGCGGTCAAGGGCGGTGCAGCTGCCATACCAGGCGGTGACACAGCCGGACAGGATACTCTCGATAGTGCATCTGTAGAAGTTGGTGAGTATCCTGAAATCCATGCCAAATCTCCTTAATCGGCGTAGGAAGAAGAGCCGTTTCCTGGCCTCCTTCACCAAGATGTTAGAGTGATGAGACCAGGACAAGTCATCACTGAGGTTGACTCCAAGGAACCGGATGTTGTGAACTCTCTCTACTGCAGACCCATTGATGTGTATGGGGGTGTGGTCTCCCCGCCGCTGCTTCCTGTGATCAACAATCATCTCATTCGTTTTTTGATATTGAGCTGGAGGTTGTTATCCTGACACCACAAAGTCAGTGACCTTACTTCATCTCTATAGGCTGACTCGTCATTGTCAGAGATCAGGCCTATGATGGTGGTGTCAAACTTAACGATGGTGTTGGAGACGTGAGTTGCCAGGCAGTCGTGAGTGAAGAGAGAGTACAGGAGCGGGCTCAACACACAGCCCTGGGGGGAGCCAGTACTGAGAGTCAGTGAGGAGGAGGTGGTGTAGCCCATCCGCACCACCTGGGGTCTGCCTGTCAGGAAGTTCAGGATCCATCTGCACATAGAAGGGTCGAGACCCAGATCCCTGAGCTTCACCGCTAGCTTGTGGGGCACAATGGTGTTGAAGGCTGAGCTGTAGTCAATGAACAGCATTCTCGCATATGTGTTCCTTTTGTCCAGATGAGAGAGTGCGGAGTGGAGGGTCAGAGCATTGGCATCCTCTGTAGATCTGTTATGTCTATAGGCAAACTGCAGCGGGTCAAGTGTTACAGGCATGGAGTCTGTGATGTGAGTTTTAACTAGCCGCTCAAAGCACTTCATGATGATTGGTGTGAGTGCTACAGGGCGGAAGTCATTCCTACAGAGGACTTTTTTGCTTTTTTGGCACAGGAACAATGATGGACTTTGTGAAGCATGTGGGGACCTCTGACTGACGTAGCGATAGGTTGAAGATATCAGTAAAGACATCAGCCAGTTGGTCTGCACAGGCCTTGAGAACACGGCCTGAGATGTTGTCTGGTCCAGGAGCCTTGCGGGTGTTAATCCTTTTTAGAGCTTTGCAAACGTCTGCCATGGTCATTTGTAAAGGGCAGCCGTCCTGGTCCATTTGAGTGTCCATGCCAGGGATGATGTTCTCAAAGCGAGCATAGAAAGAGTTCAGTTCCTCTGGGAGAGAAGCCGGCACTTCTTCCACACTGCCTGAATACCCTTTATAGTCTGTGATGGTTCTCAGACCACTCCACATGTTCCTGGTATTGGAGCCCTGGTAGAGAGATTCTACTTTGACTCTGTATTGGCTTTTTGCAGTTTTTATTGCCTTCCTGATGTCATACCGGGATTTCTTATAATTGTCCTTGCTGCCGGAGTTGAATTCTGCAGTCCGTGCCTTAAGCATGGCACGAATACCACTGTTGACCCACGGTTTTCGATTAGGAAATGATTTTGTAGTTGTACGTGGTACAACGTCGTCGATACATTTGCTAATAAAACCGGTCACAGACTCTGTGTATTCATTGATATTGCCTCCAGAAGCCTCTTGGAACATTTCCCAGTTGGTAGTGAGGAAACAGTCACGTAAGTTGTACAAACAAAATGGTACAAACAAAAGGATATTCTATGTACATTGCATGTACATGGAAAGACATCAGAGCATCCGGAATGTTCATGTGTGATCAATATGATCATAGATCAGTGTTTCTGGTTGAGGAGTCTTATAGCCTGAGGAAAAAAATCAGTTTGTGAGTCTGGAAGTGCGTGCCCTGATGCTCCGGTAGTGACTACCAGACAGCAGTAGTGTGGACAGACCATAGCCTGGGTGGCTGTAGTCTTTGATGTTCCATGCTTTCCTAAGTAATCGTGTATGGTAGATGCTTTGCAAGTGAGGGGAGATGGTAGCCGATGACACACTCCACAGACTTCACCACTCTCTGGAGGGACTTGCGATCCGCAGCGGAGCACCTGCCGTACCAGGCAGTAATGCAGTCTAAGAGGATGCTCTCAATGGTGCACCTGTAGAGGTTGGTGAGAGTTTCTTCAGAAATACCAAACTTCTTGAGTCTCAGGAAATATAGTTTTTAGGCAGTTTTCACTGCTGAGTTCTCTTGACTGGACCAAGTGAGGTCATTTTTGATAAACACACCGAGAAAGCCGAGACTCTCTTCACTTAAGCTCCATCGATGTGTAAGGGTCATGACCCCCCCCCCCTCCCTGCCGCTTCCACAATGATCTCCTTACTCTTGCAGACGTTGAGAGAGAGGTTGTTGTCCTGGCACCATGTAGCCAGGTTCTTTACCTCGTCTCTGTAAGCGGTCTCATTATTGTTGGAGATTTAAGGATGGTGTTGGAGCTGTGTGTGGCTACGCAGTCATGCGTGAACAGGGAGTACAGGAGGGGACTGAGCACACAGACCTGGGGGGCTCAGGGTCAGTGCAGAGGAGGTGAGGTTGCCCATTCTCACCACCTGGGGTCGGCCCGTAAGAAAGTCCAGGATCCAATTGCAAAGGAAGGTGTTAAGTCCCAGGGTTCTGAGATTAGGAACAAGCTTACTGGGCACAATAGTTCTGAATGCTGAGCCATAGTCCACAAACAGCATCCTCACGTATATGCTGCCTTTTTCCAGGTGGGAAAGGGCGGTGTGTGTCGTCAGGGCGATGGCATCGTCCGTACCCCTACTGGGGCGGTATGCAAATTATAAGGTGTCCAAGGTTTCAGGAAGGATGGAGCAGATGTGAGTTGAGCTGACCAGCCGCTCGAAGCCCTTCATGATGATGGAGGTCAGTGCTACAGGGCGGTATTCATACAGGGAGATGATGGAAATTTTCTTCGGTACAGGGACAATGGTGGTCTGTTTGAAGCAGGAGGGGACTGCAGACAGAGACAGAGAGGTTGAATATGGAGGTGAAAACCTCAGTTGGTCAGCATATTTGTGGACACGGCTGGAATGCCATCTGGTCCTTGTGACTTCCAAGGGTTCACTTTTTTAAAAGCTCTTCTCACATCAGCCGTGGTTAGGGACAGAGTGTAGCCGTCCTGGTCCTCAGCAAGCCTTCCGGGAGGAATGGTGTTGGTCACTTCCAACCTGTGCTGGCCACCCAATTATAGATTACCAGCTGACTGCTTCTTCCCTAAATAGTTCTTGCATAGTTTGGGGCTGCACTTTGGGTCATTGTCCTGTTGTAGGAGGCAATTGACTCCAATCAAGTGCCAGCCACAGGGTATGGCATGGACTTGCAAAATGGAGCGATAGCCTTCCATCTTCCATCAAGATCTCGTTAACCCTGTACAAATCTCTGACTTTACCACCAACAAAGCACCCCCAGACCATCACATTTCTTCCGCCATGCTAGACAGATGGCATCAAGCACTTCACCAGCACCTTTTCATTTGGTCTGCGTGTCACGAATGTTGTTCTTTGTGACAGACAAATCAAACTTCGTCTTTGATTTGTCTGTCCATAACAATTCTTTCCAATCTTCCTCTGTCCAGTGGCTGTGTTCTTTTGCCCATCTTAATCTTTTCTTTTTATTGGCCAGTCTGAGGTATGGCTTTTTCTTTGCAACTCTGCCTAGAAGGCCAGCATCTCAGAGTCGCCTCTTCACTGTTGACATTGATACTAGTATTTTATGGGTACTATTTAATGAAGCTGCCAGTTGAGGACCTGTGCGTCTCTTTCTAAAACTAGACACTCTAGAAAGAGGACATATATTTGTCCTCTTACGCACTTGTTCACCAGGGCTTCCCACTCCTCTTTCTATTACCCACCTCGTTCCTGCGCACTTTGACCAGGTTCTCTGTATAATAGTCAAGCTGCTGTCATTTAATACTGTTATTAGTTGTGCCAGGGGCAGAGCTTACCTTTCTCTCCCATCGGTGCAAAATCAGTCTAAAATTATATGAACTAGGCCTACCTGAAAAGCATCTGTAGGTCCATATGTAATTATTTCTTGATCTAGCAAATAATATCTCACATGGGTTTTCAAGATGCATAAATACTGAATGGCTCAAAAGTAGGCTACTTTTCAAAATCACGTTGGCCTATTATAAGGAAGATAATTAGGTTATAGTACTCACTTGCTGTGCTCACTTACAGTACTTATAGTACTTACTTTTTGTATTTGAACTGTGCGGTCCGTCAAAAAGAGACAAGGCGTCTATCTTTACTGTGGATGTCCACTGGTCTGGTGTGACCGCTGCCTCGAACGGATACAATTCATTTTCTATGAATAGCGTCAAGGCGTTGTTGACGGTTGCGCAAAGCATCCGTTGCGCGGCCGTTTGACCTGTTCCGGCGCATGAAGAAGTTGGGCCTCGGTCAATATTATGCAAATAAATCCGGCGAATGCCAGGCGTTAATCCAATGGAAGTAGAGTCTTTCATAAACAAGAGACGGTCTTCCTTGTTGGTCCATCGTTGTATTGCAATGGCACGTGAGATGTTTTTGCTCCATGTGAAACGTTCTGCTACCAACTGGAGGAAAACCAAATAATAGCGGGGGATAAGCGCAATAAGGATTGGGAGATGGTGGAAATTGATGGTGACTCAAGTCAGTTTTATAATTTAGCTCTGTGTTCTTTGTGCTGTGTTTATTTAGCATTGAGTTGTTTGTTTTATATGGCAGCACCACATAAATACTTCGCCTGCTAGCAAAGTGCTCATTATAACGTGTTTTATTTTACCCATGAGTGAGAAAAATAATTTTGGTTGGTTTCATGTTAAATTTAAAAAAGTTCACGAAGGGATGTCAACACAGCCCTCCCCCGCCGAAACACAAACACCCATAGCGGATACGCCCATAAGCAGCCATCTGGGGCAAGGCAGCGTGTTTGCATGCGAATTTGCGCCGGAACAGTGCGAAATCCGGCGCGAATATATACAGACTGACTGAATTTAAAATGATTGGTCCGACAAACCAGTCATTCTGTTCTCAATTCCTCTAACGCTTTGCCTATGATACAGTTGTGCTCAAAAGTTTGCATACCCTTGGAGAATTGGTAATACATGTACCCTTTGTAAAGAAAACATGAGTGAGCAGGCAAAACACATTCTTATGGGATTCACATTCAGCTGTAGGTCCTAACAGAATGGCACAATCATAAAACAAATCATGGCAACAAAGAAAAAAATTAACTGACCCCTGTTCAAAAGTGTGCATACCCTTAGTTCTTAATAATGTGTATTGCAGCTTTTAGCATCAATGACAGCGTGCAGTCTTTTGTAATAGTTGTCTATGAGGCCCCACATTTTTGCAGGTGCTATAGCTGCCATTCGTCTTGGCAAAATGCCTCCAGGTCATGCTAATTCTTTGGTAATCTTGCATGAACCGCACTTTTGAGATCTCCCCAAAGTGGCTTGATGATATTAAGGTCAGGAGACTGTGATGGCCACTCCAGAACCTTCACCTTTTTCTGCGTTAACCACTGGAGCGTCAACTTCGCCTTGTGCTTAGGGTAATTGTCATGCTGGAAAGTCCAAGAGCGTCACATGTGCAGCTTTCGTGCAGAAAACTGCAAATTGTCTGCCAGTATTTTCTGATAACATGCTGCATTCATCTTGCCATCAATTTTCACAAGATTCCCTGTGCCTTTAGAGCTCACACACCTCCAAAACATCAGTGAGCCACCACCATGCTTCACAGTGGGGATGGTATTCTGTTCACTATAGGCCTTGTTGACCCCTCTCCAAACATAGTGCTTATGGTTGTGACCATAAAGCTCCATTTTGGTCTCGTCACTCCAAATTACACTGTGCCAGAAGCTGTGAGGCGTGTCAAGGTGTTGTCGGGCATATTGTAACCAGGCTTTTTTTTATGGCATTGGCGTAGAAAAGGCTTCTTTCTGGCAACTCGACCATGCAGCTCATTTTTGTTCAAGTATCGTCATATTGTGCTCCTTGAAACAACCACACCGTCTTTTTCCAGAGCAGCCTGTATTTCTCCAGAAAAACCCTGTGGGTTTTTCTTTGTATCCCAACCAATTCTTCTGGCAGTTTTGGCTGAAATCTTTCTTGGTCTACCTGACCTTGGCTTGGTATCAAGAGATCCCTGAATTCTCCACTTCTTAATAAGTGATTGAACAGTACTGACTGGCATTTGCAAGGCTTTGGATATGCTTTATAAAGTTCCATTACCTTGTTACACACGTCTTTTTACAGTTCTTTTCTGCTCCCCATGGCTCAGTATCTAGCCTGCTCAGTGCATCTACGTGAGAGCTAACAAACTCATTGACTATTTATACACAGACACTAATTGCAATTTAAAAAGCCACAGGTATGGGAAATTCACCTTTAATTGCCATTTTCACCTGTGTGTGTCACCTTGTGTGTCTGTAACAAGGCCAAACATTCAAGGGCATATGTCTTCAACCCTCTCCTGGGCCCCCCCCAGCCATTCCATCTATTAGATTATTAGATGTATCCCTGAGCTAGCACACCTGAATCAACTTATTAACTAATTAACAAGCCCTTACCTGTTGAATCAGGTGAGCTAGTTCAGGGCTAAAACTAAACTGTGAGATGGCTGGGGGGTCCCCAGAAGAGGGTTGAAGACCTATGTTCAAGGGTATGTAAACTTTTGATCAGGGCCATTTGGGTAATTTCTGTTATCATTATGATTTAAAATGGAGCTAAACAACTATGTGATAATAAATGGCTTCATATGATCACTATCCTTAAATAAAAGACAGGTTTTTTTTGCATGATCAGTCATATTTTCAACATCAATTCCAACATTTCACAATTTCTGCCAGGGTATGCAAACTTATGAGCACAACTGTAGTATCAGAAGCAAAGACCAAAGAGAGGACTGAAAATCAGAACAGTGTGAACTCTTAGACACCTAATCATACAACCATCCTGGAAAAAAAAATAGCCTTCCACTTATATACCAGAGGCACTTGGTACCAAAGAGGCATTTCTGGCTCCTTTACGGCTTCCCTGAAGACAAATGTGTGTGCGTCCATAGGTGTTTGTGTGTGTTTTGGCAGTCTCCTAGCACGTTGTGCTAACAATGTTTCAGACCTTCACTTACTCAGTAGTGCTTCATCCAGTAAATTCCAAACATCTCCATGGCAACACAAAAGTGTGAGTCATCCTCGGTTTTGATCACAGGAGCACAGCTGGCCTCTCTCTCTCTCTCACTCAGTGTATATATATATATTTTATGGAAGACAGAAAGCGTCTCTGGCCTGTCCCTCTCTGATTTGAATTCAACGGTAGGACACTGATACCTATTCCAGCGGAGCCATTGGGAGATATCACTGGTGTAGGTGATTAGGCAGATGACCATATCCAACACTATGTTGCCGCTCTTCCACCTCCACCACATCTATATTTAAAAGCCCACGACCGATCATAAACACATCCCCCGTTCCTTAACGTAACGACATTCTCCAGTGAATGTCACGGGTACTCCAGGGAGTGCCAATGCTTTCTTCCTGCAGTGCGGATCCTGTGGGATACAGCTACCTGACAGACAGGATTTACATCAGCGGTACCTAAGCCACGGTGTGATGGTAGGCTCAGTGTCTCCTGGAGAGCTGCCCACTGACATTTTGTCCTTATCCAGGCATCCTGTGGAGACATGTTCCATTCGCTGCCTGTTGAACTGGGTAGCTGTCTCACTCCAGACACCTTAGAGTACATAGAATGTTTGAAAACTCGCTAACTCTGCATAACGAGTGTAACAGAGTTCAGTTTCATTTAATGGAAATGAGTGGGTACTCATTCGAAGCATTAGGCTTCAATCACTGACGAATGCTGTGTAGACCAAAGTCAAACGGAGATCAAACAAGTTTGAGCAGATTGTTCCAATCCTATTGGACCATGATTGATGGGCTGTTTATTGTGTACAGGCAAAACGCAGAGGTGCGTGAGAGCGAGTCATCCCAAAGGTAACGTCTGACTATCCCCCAGGCTCCATGAGGCAAATAACGCTTCTAAAATATGTCAGCGTCAACAACCTTAACAGTCTCCATTAGGAACCGTGCGGTGGACTACAACCTTGTTCCCCTGTTGTTTCATGTAGCCAGGTACACGAGACACTGACAGTGTGTCTAATTAATAAGCACACTATGATCCAGAAAGAAATCCCTGTAGGACCGGTTGGCTCACATTATTGAATTACATCTGGATGAGAGCATTAGCTACAATTACTCAGAGGAAAACTCATTGACTACTGAACCAATAGCATAGTCGACAGTTCAACAATGCTAACAGGTTGATGGCCTGAGCGAGAAAATGAAAGAGATAGAAAGATGTCAGAAACCAGAGGTACAGAGGTGGAAACAGATTTGATCCGAACTGATGTTAATGGTCCAAACCTAGACTCAGGGAGCAGAGAACATGTTTTGGCAGAAGTCTGCAAAGAATGGTAACAAGAGAAGAGACAGAGGCGTGCTAGTAAGGCAAAGTGCTGGATTGGATTAGGAGATTCAGACTGAAGGGCCTGTGAATGCAGTTAGGAATACTGCTACAGCATACCATAGAATGGAGCTCTGAAAGAGAACTGGCAGGGTCTTCAGACAGCTCGCTGTGTAAAAAATGTCTTGAGTGAAATTTCCCTCTGGACACCCCATTTCAATTTGGGGAAAAAAATCTGCATCAGTCATAAGGAGTGAGCCAAGATGAGACCAATGAGGTCAGTCCTAAGCGTAGAACAATGACATTTAAGAATTAAAGAGGCCTGATTCAGTTGGCACAGTACGTATACCTCAGACAAGTTAACAGCTGCAATGAGCAAATAACTTTTAGGTGTTCCTTTTCTGAGCACTCGGTAATAGAAATATTCCATCTGGAAAAAACAGTATCCTCTGCCACATTCCCATTTCTCTTCAGAGGTGTCAAATATTCCTAGCAAGGATTTGAAACAATTACCAATCTTCAGTGAAAGAGATTCTAGAGGGCTGTTAAGAGTTGTCATCACAGCTGGGTTTTAATGCAGCTGGATAGGGTACAGCTTTTTGTGTTGCAGAATCTTCTAGAGTCATTGTCTAGGATGATGAGGGGACCCAATGTAATGTCTGCCAAATGTTTTATGACAGCAATTAGTGTTAACTGGCTAGCTGTGTGACATAACAGATGTTTCACCTTAGTTACTGCAACCATTTGACTACCTGCCACCCCGCTAATTATGGACTTGTCTCAGTAGATTAATAATAGGAGGAGATATGTAGAACACCTGTCTTACAGGTCACTAATAGGAGGAGATATGTAGAACACCTGTCTTACAGGTCACTAATAGGAGGAGATATGTAGAACACCTGTCTTACAGGTCACTAATAGGAGGAGATATGTAGAACACCTGTCTTACAGGTCACTAATAGGAGGAGATATGTAGAACACCTGTCTTACA
>JACXGI010010094.1:0-23024 GCA_016801175.1 Esox masquinongy | reverse complement strand
GTCTTTGGACTAACACAAATATTGCCTAACACAAAATACAATAGGTCAATATAATTTTCATTCACAATATAATTGATTAAAAGTACAACTATTTGTGCAGAACAGTTGTGTCAATTTAAATGTAATGTTGACTAAGAAATTATCTGCAAAAGTAATTATCTGCAATATAATGTTAACACAATCATCATTATTGATATAATCTACGCTTTCCCCAAAAAATATTTTATTTCAGTTCTAATAATAATCATTAATGAAAAGAAATCAGGTAGAGGAGGAATGGCAGAGCACTCTGTGACCAATATATGCTGGTGTAGCCCAAATTATATACTTTCCAGATTATTTTAAACAGTGCAAACAAAGCAGAATGCATTATCAGAAATCATGGATAACCTGTTCTAATTAAAACTACTATATAAAATTACTATTACAGTCTTTATTACCAAATTATAAAAAATAAAAAAAAAATAATTTGGGAAATCGCTTTTCCGACAGTAATCTCGTGGTGGCCTGAAGTTTTTGGAGTTGGGGCTGACTGAATCAAACAACACACACAACAAACACATTTTCATTCAGCATTTATAAGATTTCTAAAGATATACTGGCTATGGATGTTTTATATTCCCCAAATCACGAGTTGTTGATTATATTATATTAGGTTCATTTTCCCCTCTTCACTCATACAAGGCATGGTTCACTCACTCTCTCTCCCCACACTTCGCAAGCTGCAGTCTCTGCTGTGTTATAAAAAAGAAACATGATCTATGGAAAGGTCCTTTAATTATTTTTAAAATCGGGGCATGTGATGTTGAGCTGTGTCTGAGCTGGGGTTCAGGTAATAGGACTTTTTGGACCTGGCTCAAATTTACAGGCCCAACTCTAAAAAACCCTTTTCGCAAATGATTATGTTGACAACTGTGTCTGAGATGTTTACCTCTGTGACTATGACTGCTTCCATCCAAAATGGCACTTAAAAACATAATAAACGAGTACTTGCAGACACAGAGGCTGTCCGGACATAGTGTGCTCCATGATTTAGGCATATTGAAAAACAATATTTTCAGTAGAAACTGAAACTAACTGGACTGCACCAAAAAATGCAATGCATAATTGACCTCTATCACTAAAGTAATACAAATAAACTTAATTGGATTAGGCCTGTTTTTGTTGTACTTTATTATTCACATCGTTCTGACCAATATAAGTACACTAAGATTAATAATGACTATTTAATTAGACCTATTATAATATATGATATTAGACATGCTAGTGTGTAGGCCTGAGGCTATATTTAGAGTGCCTTTTTGGCTGTTTTTATATGTTATAAAGGATTTACAATTGTTTTTAATTGAAACAGACTCTTTAGTAACAATTTCTTTGTGTTTTCCTCACAAACTGTTTACACTGTCTCAAAATGTCAGAAAAATAATGTGCATGTGACTTTTGCATTGAGATTAAGAACAATAATGTAGCCAAAGATGTTGAATAAATGGGATTGAATTAATAATTGAAGTCTATTATGTACTAAGGAAGTATTGTAAAATCAAACTGTAATTGCTGTAGTACCCAACATTGGGAAAAGTAAAAAATAACACGATTTTAATTAATTTGTCACAAAGAAATATTAAACAGATAATTTGTGTGGATTACAGTGCCTTTTTAGCAACAGTATTAAAACTGCAGCAAAACACCCCCATCCTCCTCAGTTTGGACCCTCCCCCCATGAAAAAAACTAGGGGAAACTTACTAGGCTAGTCATAGTTTAAATGGTAGTTCTAAAACATGGCGATACACAGTAAAATGTTATGAACTAAACTGTATCTATCGCTAGAACATAAATTCAAGCAATTTATGACAACATGGACACTTTTTCATATTGGGTCCATTCGGCAGTCTCATTGAAAACTTTGAATCTTGCCAAAGGACAACACCCCACTGTACACCAAAAGACAGTGTGCTCATGTTGAGAGAATTTCTGATTTGTTCATGTTGTCTCAAAGAAATATCTGTTGGTGAGATATCTGAGGCAACATTAACCCTTCCACATAATAGATAAGTTGTTATTATAGAGGTCCATCTCCTTGGTTTAAGAATCTGATAACCACTACACCACCAGCATCCCTTTAGAATCATAACAATTGAGTAACAAAAACATAAGCTGCTGTGTTTTGTTACATTTTCTGTGGAGTAGATCTTCTGCAGAGTTGTATTATTTGTTTCAAAGTTGTCATCATTGTTTGTTTTTTTTGGGGGGGGGCATCTTTTTTTCTTTGATTAGTTTGGTGAGTCAAAGGTCAATGGACAGATTTTATCCAATGCCAACTCCTACATGTGCGCTGGGGTCAGAGTATAAATTGCCCAAGACCACTCGTTTGACATGCATTTTAAAGGGAAAGATATGTAAAATGGCCCAATAGTCAAGAGTACCTAGAAAGCAGCTCTTAATTCATTAATCTCGATGTGGCGACTTCTTATTTCCACTTCAAAATGTTCACATCAAAATTAAATGCATGACTTTTACTTCACCAACAAATTTATGGTATTAAGTAACAGGGAGGATGTGTCAAACAGTGATTCAGCTTTGTCATGTGATGGCACTGGAGCTCTGAGCCCACATACAGCACATCACAACAACACATAGTAGACTCAGCCACTCACACAAAGGCTCTACTCCACTCTAGTGATTTCTCAGCATGTCACGTCCACACCCTGTTGCAGAACAAAGAGCATGGAGATTTGAGAGCAGAGGTTGAGTGAGTGTTTTGAACCTCTGACTGGCCCCATCTGAGTCACCACACGCACGGGCAGGCATGCAAACACACTATCAGATCTGCTGTGTATCAGTGAATTTGTTGCAATGACTACTATTCAGATATTTCCAGCCAAACATTTTCCTATACATTAGTTCTGATACAACCCAGCCTAAAGCTGAGCTAGGTGTCCTGTTTTCCCTTCAAATTCCAAAGAAAAAGAAAGCAAGTTTCTACAATGTCTTTGCATTCACTAGCATAGAACTCTTAGGTGGCTTCCACATTCTAAGAAGCCATTCTAGGAACAGTTCCCTGATGGGAGACGGACTCTCACAAAGAGTAAACGATGAGGTACAAATTGAGGTGTTTTTACAGTCCTTTATCAGGCAGAGTTCACACTGAGGCCTGGAAAGAGAGGAACAGCTTGGCAGAAGGAACCAAGATATTCTGTAAACTCTGACTGGCTGGAAGGCTGGCGTAACTGGTTGTTTTTCTTTGTACTGACATACGATTTAAATCCAATATAAAAAAAATATTTCTTGAGGGGGAACTTCATGTGCGGTAACTGGTTTATACAAGACAGGTAACAACAAAGCAGGTGAAATCCAACAATGTCATGAAATACATTAGCAGCAACTCATGCAATTGCATGCTGTACAGACACAAATGAAACATTCAAGCACTGGGGAATTTGAGAGATGTTGGCACAGTATGACAAGATTGATATCATGTTGAAGTGGCTCCTGATACATCTTATCATGTTAAAGTGGCTCCTGATACATCAAAAAATGTTCCAGGTGATGTTAGATCTGCTATTCGGAGTAGCAGAACAGCACAGAATGAAAATCTGGAGTGCAGCCACAAGCCTAAGTGACTGACTGACTTCGACCAGCTATATAAAAACTGACTCATGAATCAATAGCCAATGCAACTGGTAGGTTCCAACTAGCACCCTATACTGGGTTCCAACTGGCACCCTATTCCATCACCTAGGGAATACAAAGTCATTTGGAACACTGGCCTGTCTAGTCTATTAATAGCTTGCTACTCTCCCATCAAACAAGTAGGTTTCAGTGCTCCATCCAGGTAGCTGACATTACCTAAAATATTTAGGCCTAATTGGAAGTGTCTGCCACTGATCTGAACACAATGTCCGTCATGACAACGTGAAAAATAAAATCTACAAATTGCTCTAAATTAATTATAGAAAATAATTGACTGCATATTTGGTAGAGTCCTCTTTGGCTGCATTTATAGCCTTGAGTCTATTTGGATTAGTTTCTTCTTACAATTCCCAGGTCTCTGGCAGTCTTCAACAGGTTTTCTTCCATCATCTTCAGCACAGCTAGAGTTTCTCAACAGAACAGGAAGTTAGCAGACTAGCTCCTCTAGGCTAGATCGAGTTGCAAGAAAGACACAGAAACAATTTAAGCAAAAAGTGACTAAATAAACCTTTCATTCATAAAAATAAACCTTTTATTTTATTATCTCCTGGAACAATGTATTTGAGTTGTTTTGAATGAAAGTCACATTTTGCAATCTCCCCCTAAAAAACTCTCTGACACAAGACATCCTCCATGCACAACTGACTGTACACTTCTTCAGCTAGTTGAAGAACAGGATTATTTCAATTCACAAAATAAAATGTGCATCAGCCATCGATTAAAAAAAAATTGTTTTGGAGAATGGATTCATCCATATACAGCACACTTCTGCAGCATCCCACTGGCCATCGAAGGTGAGCATTTGACCACTGATTGTTTGCAGTCTCAAACTGTGTTCAGGTCAAAACCCTGGTGTACGACACAAACACAGATACGTTTTCCTGAGACAGCCTCTGAAATTCTTTGGTTGAGCAAACCCACAGTTTCATCAGCTGTCCGAGTGGCTAGCCAAAAGCTTTCCAAAGGTGTGGATCTCCTTAGCTGGAGTGGTTACAAGTGGTCTGCGGATATGAGACTGCTTGAATGCATTGCCAAATTCTTTGAAACAATGTTGGAGGTGGCTCATGCTACAGAATTGAACATGTAAATATCTGACAACAGCTCTGGTGGACATTAGTGCAGACAGGATGCCAATTGCATGCTCACTCAAAACTTGAGAAATACACTACTATTCAAAAGCTTGGGCTCAAATAGAAATGTTCTTGTTTTCGAAAGTAAAGCAGATTTTTTGTCCATTAACATAACAGCAAATTGGTCAGAAATAGTATAGACATTGTTAACATTGTAAATGACTATTTTAGCTGGAAACAGATGTTTTTTTAATGGAATATCTACATAGGCGTACAGAGGCCCATTAACAGCAACAACTGTATTTGCCTTCATTACACATCTACACATTCCACTTGTAACATACTCTATACTTAATACTTGTAAATTTCCTGCCCTCTTCTATTTGCACTTCTGGTTAGATGCTAACTGCATTTCGTTGTACTGTACTTGTGCAATGACAAAGTTGAATTTAATCTAAATGTAATCATCACTCCTGTGTTCGAATTACATGTTGTATTTGTTAATCCGAGTACATAATTTTAAGAGACTAATTGATCATTAGAAAACCCTTTTGCAATTATGTTAGCACAGCTGAAAATTGCTGTGCTGATTAAAGAAGCAATAAAACTGGCCTTCTTTACACTGGTTGAGTATCTGAAGCATGAGCAATTGTGGGTTTGATTACAGGCTCAAAATAGCCAGAAATAAAGAACTTTCTTCTGAAACTCTTCAGTCTATGCTTGTTCTGAGAAATGAAGGCTATTCTATGCGAGAAATTGCCAAGAAACTGAAGATCTTGCACAAAGTTGTGTACTACTCCCTTCACAGAACAGCGCAAATTGGCTCTAACCCGAATAGAGTGGAGTGGGAGGCCGGGGTGCACAACTGAGCAAGAGGACAAATACATTAGAGTGACTAGTTAGAAAAACAGACACCTCACTGGTCCTCAACTGGCAGCTTTATTAAACACAAAAGAGACTATTTTGAGTGAATTTGGAGCATGTTGGGGGCCTGAGTGACTTCAGAATGACCTAGAAAATATTCTTTAATATCTAAACAAGAAAAGCCTAGTTCGGCCAGCCCGTGATTAGAAGGGATAAATGTTGTTGCCCTCACTGGATTCGAAACTGAGTCTCCCATGTGAAAGGCTATTTCTTTAACCACTATGCTACAAAGCTAAACGTATGCTGAGTGTCGGTATAGCGTCTTGACATTAAATCATTTTGTCACGCATTAACATCACGCCAAGTTTGAATATTTTGCTAGACACCATTAAGCATTGTGTTAAACTGACTGACGTTTCTTATTAAGTTTACTTCCACCACAAATAGCATCTATGAACTGTATGGCTTTTGCCAATGGCCGTTTTAACAGCTTATTAGCCAGTAATAGGCTTACTAGTATCTACCAACTCACTACTTGGAATAGTCATAGGAAATGAGCAATTGATAGCGAGACTGAAGACAAACATTATATTGCCAAAGCTATTTCATTTCATGCCACAACAACGCTCATTTTTCTTTCATTCGTGAATGACATTGATTCAGTAACTATCAATATAAGTGATGATAACTGACTATTTTGTTGAAGTGGAAACCCCTCCTCTTTTACTGTCCTAGGGGTTGTGATCTAGCCAATATAACCCCAAAATGCATACACGGGTGCGTACTTCAAAAATTCACCAGAAACAGTTGCAATATAACCGTAAACATTTTTACATTAAGCTTACTGTAACGTAGCTACTGAAGGTTGTAGCCAGCAAAGTTTTTGTCTATCCTGAACAAATCCTAATGCATAATTTGTTTTGACTGTGACGAGGCTCGAACACGGGTCCTTTTGCTTGGAAGTCCGTGTCTCTAACCACTACGCTATTTAACAAGAGGTAGTCAGTTCGTCACTCACTCACTTAGTAGGAGACATTCGCTCTTTTTGGCCGGCTCCGCTTAGGCAGTCTGGGAAAAATGATAGCAGCACAAACAAAAATGTTAAAAGAACAAACCAGCACAATTGGAGCACAAACGATTGAGCCTATTTTGAGTCACTTTGGAGTGTGTTGGGGGAATGAGTGACGTCATCACCCAAAATTAAATGTCTAAGATATAAAACACTGCAGCAGCACCAATGAAACTTTTAACGGCACAAACGGAGCACAAACAAAAGACTATTTTGGGTGAATTTGGAGTTTTCCTGTGATGTCACTATGGGCGGGTACAGGGTACTGCAGTGGAAAACGACCCGTGGCTAGGCGTGTAGAGCCGATTCGAGCTGGTACTATGCGGTGGAAAAGCTCCCAAAGCGAGTAGAGTTGAGGCGAGTAGAGTCGGTACCATGCAGTGGAAAAGCGCCATAATGTATTTGTCCTCATGTATTTGACCTCTTTCCAGCTACAATAGTCATTTTCAACATTAACAATGTCTACACTGTATCTCTGATTAATCTGATGTTATATAAATGGACAAAAAATATGCTTTTTCTTTTGAAAACAAGGACATTTCTAAGTGACCCCAAACTTTTGAATGGTAGCATATGTGGCATTGCATTGTTAGAGAGGCATATTATTGTCCCCAGCACAAGGTACACTTTTTTTTTTAAAGATCATGCTCTTTCATCAGATTGTTGATATCCACCTGTTGGGTGGATAACCTTAGCAATGACGAGATGCTTACTAACAGCAATGTAAACTAATTTGTGCATAACATGGGATCTTTATTCAGCTCATGAAATACAGGAGCAACCCTTTAAATGTTGGGTGTATAAATTTGTTCAGTGTAATTACAATATAATGACGACTTATCAAAAGGACATTCAGTAGGCTACAGCAGAATGACTATACCAAATCAGAGCTGAGGAGACTAGGCTACCTAACCTCGCGGCTATGACTCATCTGTGTAACCACGGGAAACGATGACATCATTCTCGACTCACCACCCGCAGGGCAGCAAATGCCTATAGAATACAACACTCACTACACTACGGAGTGGGGTTGCTGGGCCACTTTTGCCCTGGCAACCACGTGACTTTCCGTCTGTCACGCTGCCTCCTGGCATGGATGGACTACTAACAGGGAAGGAGTAGGGCATCGGGTGATGTAACTATAGGTTCTGTTTCAGTCACTTTTACAGTATACGTTATTTAGTCACGTTTAAGCAACATCATATGGTGCAACTGGGTCAAATCGGATTGCCTATTATTAAATCGCTTGCATTTAGTCGACAGCAACAGGAAATATATCGCACGCCGATTGGACCACAATATTTAATGCAATATTTTGATTACGGACTGGCGCCAGAATTACACCTTATGGTTCTACCATCTTACAATCAAGTGATGAAGCGTTGTTTATTATGTGATGGTTGCGTAGGCGACGAAAAAGCACGTACGTGCGTGCACTCACTGACAGAACCGGGCACAGCGTTCTCACCAATAATTCACTGTAGTCTGCAACGTAAACACTTCCTTGAAAACAATTTGGATGGTGCCTTTTTGTTTACTCGAGGGAGAGGCAGTAGCGAATCTATTTTTGTTTGCAGCATGTGGTCCAAACGGAAAAGCATCCCGGGCAAACAAAAATGTTTATTCTCTACACTATAAAGGATCATCCAACGTCTACTACAGTGTTAAACTACTCCAACTGTGCATACACACCAAACCTGGTTACAGGGTCATTAACAGAAACCTAGCTAGCTAGGTAGCGTGAACAGTCGAGAAACATTGCAGATTGCTTCACAGCATGCACAGGCTATCATAACAGTAGACTGAGCAATAGTTAAATCATCCCAGGCCTTACACGTCATATTTCAAGATCTGCCAACATTTGTTCAGCACTAGTTACCGCAATTCTTGAAAACCTTGTTCTTATGCTGCAACGGTATTTACCAGACAGATCCGTAGGCTCCCGATCCAACCGGGGATAGGCTCTGGTACCGCTCCGGGACCTCCCATATCGTCTTGTTAAGCTCCTGTCTGTAGAAAGTGGGTCTCTCCTTTTGAGACATATCTGCAAAATGCAGAGACCAACTAATCGTAACTTGTCTCCTTAGCGTGATTGTGGTGGCTCTGGAAACTAAAACTCAATACATCAACTACTGTTTACCCCACCAATATTGATTTGGGTATAGTGCATTCCAGTATGCAACCGCGCAAACTGTATCCCGTGCACTACATATATGAGCACGTTTTAGGATAGCAGGGTAAGAGCATTGTCGGTCAGCGAGCAACGGTGGATTTAGATTTACGAAGATGCTAATCTCGCTCTACCTTCTACTGAGAGAGAACGTGAACTAAACTCAACTCGCGTCTCCGCCTCATAGTTCACGTTCTCTTTCACACATCTCGCGTGACTTGGGTTTTCGACGACGGGGAAATACCGCTAAATACATGGGCATTCTTTTGGGCAAACTAACCAATTGATTTGGGTGTTGCCGCAATATGTTTAATATATCACAGACGTTACTGTAACTTTATATATTGAGGTTTCCCGGAGACAGTAGAGGAACCGAGACAACACTAATCATGCAGATATAACTTTTTGATCCATGCTTGGTTACGCTTCACGGAGGGGTGACCGAGGGTGAGGCGGGGGTAATAATCAGACCATTGAGAGCCTGTCTGGATAAGTCTACGTTTCTTTACCGTCTCTGCTGGAAAGACTTACTACTACAATTAGGTATAACCAGTGAAGTTCTATACAGTATGAACGCTAGAAAGTCGTCCAAGCTCGTCCCGGTTGCAGGGACACCAGCAGCTAGAAAATTAAATTTGGCTGTCAAGGCATTACCATATATGGATAGGTATAAGTGACGTGCATACACTGTAGCCGTAAAGCCCTCTGAAGTCCATTAGAATATCTACGAGCCTAAAATTGAAGCCAGGCGTGTAGTCCGCTCGGAAGGGAAAGGCCCCAGAAATGTTTTTATTTTTACGTACGCGCAATTTTCCACCACAAATTGTATAGAAGCGTATTCATTTGGCAGCGTGTTCGGTTGTGTTTGATGCCTTGAACATAACTTGTTCATCTGTAGCAAGCCAGTTAGTAAATAGGTGAATTTGCTCTATTCAATTCTTCTGTAACAACTTATGGAAGACAAAACCTGACATAATCATAAATGAATAAATAATAAATATATGCACACAGAAATTTAAAAATAATTATATAAATACATGAATTCAGAAATAAACCTTTAAATACATAAATGTGCCAAGAAATACATGAATGCTAAAAGTAATTAAAAGGTAATTAATTAAAAAGGTATTTATTTAATTACATATACCTATTATCTAATACTTACACTTTTATTTTAGGATGTATTTCTTCATTCATTTATTTCTGGATTTCTATCTCCAACATGATAATGAAGGCCTCCCAATCAAACCTTTTTGGATGGGTAACTAACACACCATTGGTTGATCAATGTCACTGCGCATTGCTCAAATACTTTGGCCTGGATGTAAAACATGCATCAAGCATTTCAGATGGCGTTCATTGTAGCCATCTTAAAATACATGTGAGCTAACATTAGCTGCTCCAGACTAGTGATGGGCATTCTGAGTCTTTTTGGTAAGCCAGTTCTTCTGACTGTGTTCGCCTGAAAGAGTTGGCTGATTTGGCCACTGAATGGCTCTTTGTTTGAAATGCTTAAAAAATCCACAAAACAATGAAAAAATTGCAAATTTCCAAAGTTAAGGCGGAAAGGGTTGGATAAAATTTTGTTCGACCGTGAAATACACATTCAAATTGGATAAATGTTACCTGTCCTAATTAATAGATCACCTGCTGTTTTTATTCGCTGTCGTTACCCTACTGGGAAAATTTGTGTGAAAAATATAGAGCCAAATTCACATTGTGACGATTCCGTCATCAGGTGTCTCTCCCCAGCTCGCTTAGCGCTATGCCTTTAAGAGATGATTACGCACCTTTGTGGAGGAACAGAAGTGGAGGAACCGCGAAGGCTGTTTTTGTTTTCCACACTTGTGGCTTTAGTGATGAAAACACTAGGCAATTGTTTAACTGTCGTATGGGCTGTGAGTGGAGGAGAGCCTGGGAGTCCTTTGGGGATGCGCTACTTTCTGCAGGTCTTCGCGGGAGTGGGAGTCTACTGAATTCCTTCGGAAGTCATGTGCAGAATAGACTTGGAGGACTGATCGCCTCCAGATGGTATTTGGGACTGGTGCTACGTTTACAATGCGATACAGCTGTTGAGGGTGACTTGCGTATGGAGAAGTGCGTATGGAGTAGCTCGGTTTAGATTACAGCGCACCCTGCTTTATCGGGTCGGGCATTTCGCTTATATGCGTGAGTTAGTGGAGTTATTAATATGGACTTGTAATGGCCAAAAGTACCTTTTGGCTGTATTCGCAAAATTGCCTTATTTTCCCTGGGAAATACGTTGTTGACAGTATTGTAGTAGAGTGGGCATTACTTTTGGAGTTTTGTTTGTTTCTGAGTATTTGTTTTGTTCTGATTATTTGCTTGTTTCAGTGTATTTGTTTATTTCGGATTGTTCGTTTGTTTCTGACTATTTTCTTGTTTCTGAGAATTCGTTAGTTTTCGAGTATTTGTCTGTTTCTGTTATTACATTGGAAAGGATTATGTTTTTGGTAGTAGTGGATGCCTTTACTTTGGGGTGTTATATTAACTACACTGTGGCAAGTTCCTTGGAAATACATGGTTATAATTTTGCAGAAATGTGTACTGTGTGATTCGTTTTTTTCATGTTTCATGCCTGGACGGGTTAATGAGTATGCGTGTATCAACGTGTAGCTGGAGTCACGCACCATTGGTCCTTGTGTAATAGGTTACCTATGATGGGACAGAATATAAAAGGAGAAGCTAAACCGCTTCTCTTGTAGGTTTTCCCCTACCTGGCACCTCTAACCAAACCGTTACAACATCTCCTTTCACCAATGCGATTCGGCTTCCAAGGTTCACTACAAGTAGCCGTTCAGCTAGAGCTGTTCATTTGCAAATGACCCATCACTACTCCAGACATTAAAACTCACTTTAGTTCACATCAGGGACGATGGGGGGTGCTTCGCTGATATGTCATACAACATTGCGCAATAGAAATGAAGTGTTAGCTCTGAAAACAAAGAACTTCTAGGCTCTCGTGGGTGCGTTTCTTAACTCCTTTCCAGCTGCGGTCGACTAATGTCGACTCGCAAAACACTGGGTGAGAGTGTGTCCAGTGACGCACATGGTTCACCTGAGATAAGTGAATTGTAGCTAAATGTTTTAGTATTGGTGGCTTAGGTACTAGCAGTATTTTATCCAACTATAGGACTTTCTGAGTTTCCTGAATTCTTGTCTAACAGTGTAGTCATGGCAGATACTATTCTAATTTTTGGCGATTTCAATATTCATATGGAAAATTCCAATGACTCTCTTCAGCCTTTGAAGCCATAATTGTCTCAATGGGTTTTGTCCAACATGTCTCAGGTCCCACACACTGCCACAATCATATCTAAGACTTAGTCCTGTCACGAGAAATAGATATTGTAGATCTGATAATTATTCCCTATAATCCTGGAATATCGGATCACTGTCTTATTACATTTACCGTTAAAACAAGAAACCCACTTGCACCCCAAACTATGACTTTTAAAAGCCATAATATAAATTCTCGGACTACAAATTGATTTCTTGATATTCTTCCAGGCTCGCTCATCGATAATAGAGTAAATAAATCTGCAAACGATCTAATCTATGATCTAAACTCCACACTGCGAATTACTTAGATATGGTTGCACCTCTAAAAACAAAAGAAATAAGCAACAAGAAACTCGCTCCCTGGTACACAGACAATACTAGACCACTCAAGCAAGACTCCAGAAAATTGGAGCGAAAGTGGCACTCCACCAAGTTGGAAGTATTTAGACTTGCCTGGATAGACAGTACACTACAATACCGAAAAGCACTCACATCTGCTCGATCATCTTATTTCTCCAACCTGATTGAGGTGAACAAAAACAATCCAAAATATCTCTTTGATACAGTTGCAAAGTTAACAAAAAAGCAATGCTCAACAAGTGAAGTGGGTCTTCACTTCAGCAGTAATGAATACATGAACTTTTTTGATGAAAAGATCATCACAATTAGAAAACAAATAACTGACTCCTCCTTAAATAGGTATAGTCCTCAAAATCTCAGTTGTCCTGAGAATACCCAGAACTTCTCTGACGTGTCAATGGGGACACTTTAATTTTTTTACCCTGTATCGCTCAACATGTTCACGAAATTAGTAGTGATTTCTAAACCCACAAATTGTCAGCTAGACCAGATTCTAACAAAACTACTTAAGGAGCTACTTCCTGTGCTAGGTCAGCCAATGTTGAACGTCATTAATTGCTCCCTATCCTCCGGATGTGTACCAAATTCGTTAAAAATAGTGGAAATAATCCAGATATTTTAAACAATTATAGGCCAACATCGAAACCTCCCGTTCCTCTCAAAAATCTTAGAAAAGTGTGTTTCCCAAATGCTGAATGCCTCCCTGAAGACAAATAACATGTATGAAATTCTCCAGTTTGGTTTCAGACCCCATCATAGCAATGAGACTGCACTTGTGAAAGTAACAAATGACCTTCTAATGGCCTCAGAAAAAAGGTTCCGCATCCATTCTGTTGCTTCTTGATCTTAGTGCTGCCTTTGACACTGTTGATCACTCCCTTCTCTTGGAGAGACTGGAAACCTATATTGGGCTACGTGGACACATCTAGCCTGGTTTAAATCTTATTTATCTGAAAGATATCAGTTCGTATGTGTGGATGGCATGTCCTCTGACAAATCAAAGGTATGTTTTGGTGTTCCTCAAGGCTCGGTTTTGGGCCTATTGTTGTTTTCACTATATATGCTGCCTCTGGGTGATGTCATCCGGAATCACAATGTAAATTTTCACTGTTATGCTAATGACACACATTTGTATATTTCTATGAAACATGGAGAAGCCCCTAAATTAGCTACTTTGGAAGCATGCGTTTCAGATATTAGGAAGTGGATGACAGAAAACGTCTTGCTTTTAAACTCAAGAAAAACAGAAATGCTTGTTTTAGGACCCAAGAAACAAAGAGCTTTGTTGGCAGATCTCACTGTGAACCTCGACGGCTGGCAGATCTCACTGTGAATCTCGATGGCTGCATGTTCGTATCCCAAACAACTGTAAGAAACCTCGGCATTACCCTTGACCCTGATCTCTCCTTATTCATATAAAATATATCTCAAGAGCTGCTTTTTTCTATTTTCGGAACATTGCAAAAATCAGAAACTTTTTATCAAAAACGAATGCAGAAAAACGAATCCATGCTTTCTTCAGTTCTAGATTAGATTACTGTAATGCTCTTTTCTCCGGTTACCCTGATAAATCAATAAATAAACTTCAATTAGTGCTGAACATGGCTGCTAGAATCTTAACTAGAACTAAAAAAATTGAACACATTACTCCAGTACTAGCCTCTTTACACTGGCTACCTGTTAAGGCTAGGGCTGATTTTAAGGTTTTATTGTTAACCTATAAAGCAATACTTACTCCTACTTACTTCACTGAAATGATCCAGCCATACATACCTACATTCAACGTAAGATCGCAAGATACAGGCCTTCTAATTGTACTTAGAATTTCTAAAGAAACAGCCGGAGGCATGGCTTTCACTCATAGAGCTCCACTACTGTGGAATGATCTGCCAATTAGGGTTAGAAATGCAGACTCAGTGCAAACTTCCAAGCGTCTACTAAAGACTCATCTCTTCAGCATGGTCTATGATTAAGTGTAGTCTGGCCCAGGGTGTGAAGTTGAACAGAAAGGCTTGATACTGTCCACCCTTGCTGTCTTGCCAGGTGGGCTCTCATTGCCACTGGGATGCCCTCTCTCCAATGCCATTTGGGGGTGGAGTCACTGGCTTATTGTTGTCTCTCCGTTGCGCCCATTGTGCAATAGGGGTGAACTCTGCTGGCAATACTCGGCCCTCATTTCAAGGTGGTTGCGGTTGGTTATTGTCCCTTCGGTTGATGCTTGGCAATGTAGGTGGACTGACTTCCTGCATGTTGGACCCTGTCCGGGGCTTCCCCCGTATAGAGCCACAGTGTCACTGGACCCCCCTGTCTCAGCCCCAAGGTTTTACGCTGCTATATTAATGTGCCGGGGGGAGTAGGGTTAGTTCTCCTTCTCCACTGTAAAACCTTGGGGTTTCAGGCTGGGTGTTTTGTAAAAACACTTTGTGACAACTGCTGATGTAAAAAGGACTTTATAAATATATTTGATTGATTGATTGATTGATTGATTGATTGGTTGGTATTTGTGTATATATTTATTAATTTATATATTTCTGTGTATTTATTTATTAATTAATGTATTTGCCTCACGATGAATGCATTCATTCTATGTGTATTTATTTATTTGCCCATTAATGTGTGCATATATTTATTTATTTATAATTATGTCAGGTTTAGTCCTCCATAATGAATGTCAAAATATATTTAAGAGAGTAATTGTATGAAGTGATCCTTTTTAAATACAATGACATGTACTACACAAAGAAATTTGTATTATGATGGCACAAAGTTGTGAACACAGATGCACTACCCATTATTCTATTTGGAGGAGTTAATAACAGCTTTACAATGGTCATCCAATATACAGCTCTGGAAAAAATTAAGAGACCACTGCACCTTTTTCTTTCCTTTCCAAAAATGTTGAAAAGGAAAGTTCTGAGTGAGGAACAGAAGCGTTCAATTTGCAGTGGTCTCTTAATCTGTTCCTCACTCAAAACCTTCCTTTTTGAATTTTTTGGAAAGGAAAGAAAAAGGTGCAGTGGTCTCTTAATTTTTTCCAGAGCTGTATATGCCGGTAGCTATTTGTCTTTTGTCAACTATTGTCGAGTAAATGAGCATCTGTACATGTTCTGTTTCAAAAAGTGATTTTTCTGAATCATTTCAAAACAGGTGAAGTCATAGTGTAAGTGTACCTATGAATATGAATTCATTAAATGATAATGCTTTTAAAAACACCATTTAATAACTTGAGCTCCATTCTTCTGAACAAGATCTGTTGAAGACTTCAAACTAAAACGAACATGTTTCTGTGAAACAAGCACGGTTTGGTAACTGTTCCATTGTTACGGAATAATTGAATTTAGCAAAGTCACCTATTTGCTAAGTGGAGCTCACTTCAGAACAATTTGCTGTGGAGACATTTGGGCCAACATGCCCTCAGGCGTTCCCTTTGGATTGGCCGAGACGTCGGGCGTCAATTTGAGGCTGGATGTATCATGAGCTTCAGTTCTTACAGGACCATGATTCATAGTGTCTCCTGTCTTACAAATATGCTAACAGCTGTTGTAACTATCTACAGCTATAAGAGCATGTAGATTTGCTAAGTAAGCTACTTAGGCAGGGTCAAAGAGAGACTAGGATCAAGACATGGTCCTAAAAACCAGCAACCACATCATTTTCTACATTTGCCTGCATCTGAGTCTAGGGACTTCTGTCCAACAGATTTTTAGCACACCTTTACATATTTTTGCTCATCCATTCTTTCTCCATACTATTAAGCTCTCACATCAATTTGTCCTGTCAGTGTGTGTGTGGTGAATCAGAGTTTTAGTGCCAAGTAGGTTTCACAACAAACAAGGAAATTGTTCAAGCTGTTGTGCAACAATTTATATTTAAAGGAGTAAGGGAAATAAAAACAAATAAGAACAGTGGACTGAGCATAAAAATAGTAGACTGTGCATTAATAAACTACTAAAAAATATCTAAAAAGTATATGTGAGGTGGAAGATTTCGCCCAGTTGAGGGTTGTGTGTGTATGTGGGAAAGGGTTATAGATTTGTCCAGTTAAGGGTTGTGTGTGTATCTGGGGAGCGGGCAATAGTCATTGTGGTACCGGGGGCATGTCCATGAGGCCTACTGCTGTAGGAAAGAAACTGTTCTTGTGGCGAGAGTTTTTGGTCCTGATAGACCTCAGCCTTCTGCCAGAGGGGAGAGCTCTGAATAGTCCATTTCCAGGGTAAGAGGGATCAGCCCCAATCATTGCCACTCGCCTCCACGTCCTGGAGGTGTGTAGGTCTTGTAGAGATGGCAGATTGCAGCCAATCACCCTCTCTGCAGAGCGGATGATGCGCTGCAGCCTGCCCTTGTCTTTGGCAGTGGCTGCAGCGTACCAGACGGTGATGGAGGAGGTCAGGATGGACTCTATGATGGCAGTGTTGAAATGCACCATCATAGTCGTTGGCAGATTCAACTTTTTCAGCTGTTGCAGGAAGTACATCCTCTGCTATGCTTTCTTTGTAAGAGAGGTGAAGTTCAGCTCCCACTTGAGGTCCTGGACGATGGTGGTGCCCAGAAAGTGAAAGGACTCCACAGAGTTGACTGGGGAGCCACCCAGGGCGATGGGAGGGAGGGCAGCTGGGTTTCTTCTGAAGTCCACTGTCATCTCCACTGTCTTTAGGGCATTGAGCTCCAAGTTGTTCTGACTGCACCAGGACACCAGATGGTCAGTCTTCCTGTAGGGGGGACAGGACACAGCCTAGAGGGGACCCAGTGCTGATGGTGATCCACCTGCATGTGGACTCAGGCACTCCCAGTTGGGATAGCTTGTCTTGGAGCAAAGCGGGAATTATGTTGTTGAATGCGGAAACAGGTCATTAATGGAGTGGGGGGATTTAGGCTTGTAGTTGGTAATCTGTTGGAGGTCCCTCCAAACAGAAGCAGAGTCGTTGGTCAAGAATTGTTGTATTAATTTCTCTCCATAGAGGCGCTTTGCTTCCTTCACTGCCTTACCAAACCATTTACTCTCTCAACCAATTTGGTTAATTGGCAACAGGTCAGTAACAGAATGGGTATGAAAAGAGCATCCCAAAGAGGATCAGCTTTTCAGAAGTAAAGCTGGGGAGGGGTCCACCACTCTTTGAAAGACTGCATGGGCAAATATTGCAACAATTTTAAGAATTATGTTAAGAATAACTGTGTGGGCTCAGGAACACTTCCAAAAAACCACTGTTTATGAACACCCATGCAAAGAAGAAACTATATATAATAGGCATGTAACGATTCACTCAACTCACAATGTGATATGATTCACGATACTGGTTTCACAATACGATTTTCTCACGATTTCTTTTTCACAAAATGAGATTTAAGACAAATAATAAACGAAAAAGTGTCCTTTTATTATTTCTCACTCAGACAAAATGCTTCATCTTTTTTTGTGATATATCTTTTATGTAAATAACAAAACTAAATTGAAATTTTAAAACAAATCCCAAATCAAATAAACAAATGAATAATACAAATTAAAAAAATCTCTTCATATAAACAAACTAAGGCTTCCTAGCTTGGAGGTTTTTTTTACATGTTTTTTTTTAAAGAAACATCACCATATCCACATTTTCTGGCAAAAGCTGAGATCTCTGCACATTCACAATGTCCCCTGCTGATGAAAAAACCCTTTCACTAGGGAAAGAGGTGGCTGGTGTGGAGAGGTATGCTTTTGGTAGGCTGGAGAGCAGTGGGTACACCCTTGCATTCTCTTTCCACCACTTGAGTGGACAGCTATTGAGGGAAATGGATGTATCTGTACTTATTAATTTCTGCATCAATCTGACTGATGTGCTGTGCAGCTGGTTCATCGAAAGTGCCTCCAAGGAGATCTTCCAAGGCTGTTTTCTTGGAAGGAGGTTGATTCAGCTCAGCTCCTGCTCTGTTTGTCTGGTCAAGAGTCTGCTCTGCTGCAGGGGGGTGGCCACTGGCACCTTCTTCGCCTTCATTCTGCACAGAGGAAAAACAGAAATAAAAAGGCTCAGTAAAATCTAAGTACAACAGTGATAGGGGTTTCACATTGTTATAAAGGCAATATTTTAATATTATTTGTTATAATTTGTATCATTACTCTTGCAAGAGTTAACACTTGAGCACATTTAGAAAAATATGCCATAATAATCAACAAATTATTAAAAAATCAATTTAGAGAAAGAGAGAGTAAAATAAATACAATACCTGGTTCTGCAACAACAGCACAGCTTTCTCCTTCAGTCTGTGGAATACATCCTCGCGCTGGTCTTTCTCTAGATGAGGCAGACCCCGGAATCTGGGGTCTAATGCAGTGCACTCCAGCAGGTGGTTATACTCTGAAGTGCATCTGTCTGAAAGGTTGTTCAGTATAGCTCTCTTCATGTTGCTCACAGTAAGGGAGTCTTCTTCGTTGGATGCCATGTTGTGCTCGATCATATGCTTTAAGGGCACAATGAGAGACAGTTGGATTTTTTTCGTCACACAGCACAGTGGTGGCCGATTTGAGTGGCTTAAGAAGCCTCACCATTCCTCCGCATCACGGATGTCTGAGCCATCCAAAGTATCAATGTCACGGACATTTCGTCGAACGTCGTTGCTCAGGAGAGTCGCTGTCACAGCCGCTGGCCGTTCGAGATAGCGTTCGACCATATCCAGACTGCTGTTCCAGCGCGTAGCGACAACGATAATTAATTTGTGCGCAGGAAGTTCCAGTAGTGTCTGTTTGGCTGCGAGTGCAGCTGTGGCTGTGGAGCTTCGGTGAAAGAAGGCAGTAATGCGCCTCACTCTGCCCAACAAACGGCTCACGCGGGGTACACTCAAACCCACTTGGCTGGCTAAGTTCAAAGTGTGGGCAAAACACCTGACATGGGGGGCCAGCCCAGCCTCTCTGACAGCAACATCCATATTCCTCGCGTTGTCCGTGACAACAGCAATTCCTTGGTTGGCCTTTTGAAGCCCCCATTCACTCACTGCTGATTTTAAAACTTCAGCAATATTTACCCCGGTGTGTTTCAGAGGGCGAGTTTGGAGAACAAAATTAACCATCTCCCACTTGCTGGTTATCACATGGGCTGTGACCGTAAGATAACTATGTGTAGCCCTTGAGGTCCAGCTGCCGGTTGTAATTGATACGCTATCTGCTTTTCTGAGGGTCTCAATTACCTTAGATTTTGTTTCCCTGTAAAGCGCTGGCATGACAGTCTGGCTAAAGTGGGGCCGTGATGGGATGGTGTATTTGGGCTCCAATGTGTTGACCAGTAGCCGAAATCCTTCATTTTCTAAGACAGAAAACGGCCTCATATCTTTTGCCATGAAAACACCGAGGCACCTTGTTATCTCCGTAGCTCTCGCACTCGTCGCCGCGAGTGGGGCTGCAAATCCGCCAGTCAGTGTGACTGGAGCTTCTCACTGTGGTGACGGTTTGAATGCTGCATCATGTTTGTTTTGCTATTAGTGTATATTAAAATCTTCTTGCAGTATCTGCACACAGTTTTTGTTTTTTCTGTTACTACCTCACCGCGTTCATTTTTAGTCTTCGGAAAGCCAAAATTCTGCCACACCTCCGATTTGAATGAGGATGGGGCATCCTCAATATCAACATCCATACTTGCCCCCACCATGTTTGCTATTGTTCAGCGCTACAATTTGCTCGCTGCTATCGTGCCTGTAAAGCGAGGTAAAAGTATACAGCTTCAGCGCCCCTGCTGTTTAAAATGTGTATCGCGATTTGTTTAACATCTCCACCGACTTGAATCGTCACATATTTTAATCGATTTTCAACCGGCTAGGAGCGCATCGTTACATCCCTAATATATAAACAAGATCCAGAAACGCCACCGCCTTCTCTGGGCCCAAGCTCATTTAAGATGGACTGAGGCGGAAAACTGTCCTTTGGTCTGATGAATCAAAAACTGAAATTCTTTTTGGGAGTCATGGACTCCGCGTCCTCTGGGCTATAGCGGAGAGGGACCATTTGGCTTGTTATCAGCACACACTTCAAAAGCCAGCTTCCATGATGGTATGGTGGTGCATTAGTGCCCATGGCATGGGTGTCTTGCATGTCTGTGACGGCGCCATTAATGCTGAACAATATATATAGGTTTTGGAGCAACATATCGTGTTAACACTGCCATCCAGATGTATTTTTCAGAAAGGGTTTCCTTTTTCAGCAAGACAATGCCAAACCACATTCTGCATGTACCAACAGCATGGATCCATAGTAAAGGAGTTTGGGTGCTAAACTAGCCTGCTTGCAGTCCAGATCTGTCACCCATTGCAAACATTTGGCGCATTATTAAATGAAAAATACCACAATGTTTTTTGTTGAGCTGCTGAAATTCTATATCAAGCAAGAATAGGAAACATTTCACTTTCATAACTACAGCAATTGGACTCAGTTCCCAAACGCGTACAGACTATGGTTAAAAGAAGAGGTGATGCAACACAGTGGTAAACATGCCCCTGTCCCAACTTTTTTGAAACATGTTGCTGGCACCAAATTCAAAATGGCTATATATTTTCCAAAAACAACATTTCTCAGTTTCTACATTTGATAAGTTGTTTTTGTACTATTTTCAATTAAATTTAGGGATGAAATGATTTGCACATCATTGCATTCTGTTTTTATTTGCATTTTAAAGTGTCCCAACTTTTTTGGACACGGGGTTGAACTGTTCTCGTGATGGTGCTTTTATGTCGATCTGGACGACATCTATTCTTCTGATCATTATAGAACATTATAGAACACAAATAAACAAACTCCTCTTGACTCAAACCCGTTCAGCCAGTGTATGGAAGGGGTTCTAAACTGTTTGTTTTTCAGTCATTTATTGGCAGATGAGATGTCAGACTTGACTACGTCCTATTGAAAAGTAGTTGCACCAAATCCAAGGGGCAATGGTAGTTGGTCGTGCACTGGAATAGCATTTATCTTATTTAGCATTTGTAAGATACGTTTATTGGGAAACAGCAATATGAAATCTGCAGAGACACTGCTTTCTGCAAATAGGTCCCATCTGTCTTTACGTGACGCTATCTTTTGTTGATTATTATCATTACAACGTATTTGATGTGGTCAATTTACACAAAATATCATAGTTTTTTAAGAAAAGTTGCATCAAATGTGCAATGGAAAAATAAAGAAAATGTAATGTAATTCTCACATTCGACAATATATTTTCCACATGAACTAGTCCACGTATCAGAAGCAGTTTTTTTTTATTCCACCACTTGGCACTGTACGTACGCTTTGTCATGGCCTTGCATACTAGATTTATGAATTTTCTCAAGCAAACATATTAATCAATCCAACACTTTTGCGTAGAAATGATCGAATGCATGGTTTACGCCCAGATTTGTGTAATTTGTTTCGTATCTCAGGGGTTTCCATTTATTGTCGCTCGAAAGCTAATCCTAGCTGCTGACTGTCATCACAGGTCAACATAAAAATCCAGTCCCAATATCTGAGCCACAGAAGTTGATTCTAAGTGTCTCCTTGTTCTACCTTCAAAATAAAAGTCCATAATTTCAAGCAACGAAAATGGATTAAAAACAACTGAAACTGCACATTTTGAATAGAAAGCAATGTTGGAATGTTGCTAAACAATTATAAAAAATAATTATTTTTGAGATAAACATTTACTTTGGGTGTATGAAACTGCATAACTGCATTGACAGCATACAGATGTAATCAGTGTATATTGGACTGTGAAGCTAAAGTTAAAGATTGTGCACCCATGAAAGGGGCTATCAGCTTAGTGACACATCATAAGGAAACTGATTTTGGAACATTCGGTGCATGTAGTCTAGTAAAATTACCTCGTATTCCTTGGCTTTAATATGACCATGCATCGGACCCAATAACTCCCCACAAGATGGCTGCCCATACCACTGTGGATCCTGCACCATGTTTAACATTTGGCAGCAGACATTGTGGGCTGATGGCATCCTTTGACATTCTTCAAAAGTAAACCTGTCTGGATGTACGAAATAGGGTGAAAGATGGCTCATCAGACTATATTAATTTTTCCATTGCTCAGGGGTCCAGGTTTTGGGCTCCTTACAACAAGTTACAGTGGGGCAAAAAAGTATTTAGTCAGCCACCAATTGTGCAAGTTCTCCCACTTAAAAAGATGAGAGAGGCCTGTAATTTTCATCATAGGTACACTTCAACTATGAGAGACAAAATGAGAAAAAAAAATCCAGAAAATCACATTGTAGGATTTTTAATGAATTTATTGATAAATTATGATGGAAAATAAGTATTTGGTCAATAACAAAAGTTCATCTCAATACTTCGTTAAATACCCTTTGTTGGCAATGACAGAGGTCAAACGTTTTCTGTAAGTCTTCACAAGGTTTTCACACACTGTTGCTGGTATTTTGGCCCATTCCTCCATGCAGATCTCCTCTAGAGCAGTGATGTTTTGGGGCTGTCGCTGGGCAACACGGACTTTCAACTTCCTCCAAAGATTTTCTATGGGGTTGAGATCTGGTGACTGG